>KV908638.1:0-67500 GCA_002005505.1 Botryococcus braunii
ACCCTTGCAATACAGTAGCCTCCGCAGTCCTTAAATGGGCATGACATGTCACCGTCCAGCAGGGGTCTGACAGAGCTGCATGTAATGCACAATTATAGTCGTAACCTATGCACGAATGGCTCGCAGTATCTTCCTTCATGCTGCCACGACTGACATCTTGACAGTGCCTCAGGCTATATGCTAATTCATCCATCGCCGCATGCTGATAGTGCCTGCCTCAGGGAATCACTCCAGAAGTGGGCATATCGCAAGCCCCCTCATACAGGCCCCTGTGAGCGTAACCTTCTGGTGGATCTCCAAGGGCACGGATGCAGGTTTTGGACAGCAATCCAACACGTCCTGCAAGACCCGTAACCGGCAGGACCTTGGCTATAGCTATAGCTACATGCATAGGCCAGCCACAAGAGAGTACCGCAGTGGCTCCCCCCCCCCCCCATCCAACACACACACACACACGCACACGCGCGCGCGCACACACACATACGCACACATACAGAGACGTACGATCGCACGCACACGCACAGACACACATACAGAGACGCACGCTCGCACGCGCACGCACACGCGCGCACAGACACACACACACACACACACACACACACACACACACATACAGAGACGAACGCACGCACACACGCACACACACACATAGACCCCCACCCACCCACCCACCCACACAGACAGACACACACACACACACACACCGCAATTCAAGACCATATTTACTCCCTGAGAGAGAGAGAGAGAGAGAGAGAGAGAGAGAGAGAGAGAGAGAGAGAGAGAGAGAGAGAGAGAGAGAGAGAGAGAGCGAGAGATAGAGGACATCCATTCAATTTACCTCAAGCTGCGCCGCAATGCAACGACGCAGAAAACTATGAACCTCAGATATCAGGCTGCAAGTTAATTGAAATCTTGAATTGTCTAGATGAAAGACACCAAGGCAGGTACCAGTACTTTATAAAGTAGGATTTGCCTCTGACAGTGAGCTGCAATTTACAATCCAATATAGCCCCTGCCACACCCACACCCAAGCGGCAAGGAGGAGGGAGGGAGGGAGGGGGGGGAGAGAGAGAGAGAGAGAGAGAGAGAGAGAGAGAGAGAGAGAGAGAGAGAGAGAGAGAGAGAGAGAGAGAGAGAGAGAGAGAATGCGGGGCGAAGAAATGAGGGCTTACCGTATTCACAGAATTGACTACTGATCCTGAAACTGCAAAGAGCTATAACTTCTGCCTCAGGAATATGCAAGTACTAAGGCCATTTACTTGTCCCCCATGGCATGCAATCCTTTCATTATGGTAGTTGCAGCAAAGTGTTGCAACTCCTGCAACCCACAGAGCTCTTGAAAGTCCCATAGCGTCCATTTTTTAAAGTGATTTGTCCAGCCAGGGGTACTGGAATATGTTGTCATACAAAAAGGGACTCGCATGTATGTGTTGGTCTGTGTGAGGGGGGTTGACATGGTAGAGAGAGACAGCGTGGGCCAAGAGTGCAAAATGACTAGCCCCTTTGAAGACCAAACAAGCTCTACCCATGTGGTAGAATGAGTGCATAGAATTTCTCAACATTTCACTTCGGCTGCCTACCAAGTGTGGGTGCCCCCAACTGATGCCATGAGTTGCACCATCAACTTGACCCAATAAGCATAACCTTAACACACGGGGGAGAGTGTGGAGGGGGTGCAAGACAAGAAGCAACAAACAGGGCTCTCCTTGACATGGGCTCATTGGCATGAATGTCAGGAGGTGGTAATGGCAAGGAGCTAGAACCAACCCACGTCAGTAAACAGAACACTATATGCCTGAATCTTCCAAAAGCAACAGCTTCTACCGCATGAGCCAGATAAACAAAACTTCTGTGATGGGGACCAGGTCGCCTTATCTCGGGGCCCACAGGCATAGACAGGAGATTGGGACACTTTGTGAAAACGTACAAAGGCTTGAGGAAGAGTCAACTGCTTGCGCTTCCTTTCCCCGGATGTCGTGGAGTTGTTTCGATTACATTGGTTGTAACAAGAAGTGAACAAGCCCCTGCACACAACACCTTTGTGACTGTCCTGCATTGATTTCTAGAACAGTATTATCACCATTACACACCGCAATTCAAGACCATATTTACTCTGTAGCCTCCCATTAAAAGAAAATTCCATCCGACGCCCCATGACAGAATTCTTTCGAAAGAGCAAGAGATCTAAAGCTGCCAACAGTAAAGTGATATACAAAGAGCAACAGAAACATAATGAGAGCGACGCAACACGAAGCAAGGTGAACTCACCTTGAAACGCAATGGGGCCATGCGCGGGCATCGGAATGCAAATGCAGAGTCCCCGGCGTTCGGAGCAATGCAAGTGCCAACAGGCATAGAATGACCTCGGATAAAACATGAGAGTGCTACGCATGCCATGGTATAAAGCTATATGCTGACTGCGAACTAAACAAACGGCTGTATGCTTCCGACGGAGATTCTCAGGAGTTTCGGTCCGAGTCAGCGTACTGCGTTTCTATTTTAGAAGTTGTACAATCACTGAGGGCAGTACATAAAAACAGTCAAAAGTAGGAAATGTGTGACATGCTAGATTATGACCTTCAATTGTAAATCCATCAACGGCAAAGGCCTTGACTTCAGGCCCTTGACGCATTACCGACAAGATGCGAGTGATTACCACGATGCAACAGGCGTTTCTCCGGGTCTCTCTCATTTTGTTCTGAAAAGCCTGGCGATCTTAATAGCGTCTTATTCGGATATTCCGATCGGAATAAGATCGTCCGCCGGACTTAATCGCTACTAAATCGAAAAGCAGTCCGAATTCAGATCGGACTAAGATCGTTTTTTTTTCTACTAGTGTGAAGGCTCTTTAGAACGCATGTGGCCACATGGCCATGAGCACATGTGGACTAATTCGTCCACCTGTGCTCATGGGCATGTGGCCACATGCGTTCTAAAGAGCCTTCAGTGCTTTAGACTCTAGAGATCGCGGAAAGCCTTGTGTGCACCACGTGGTTACCTCTGGATGTAACACCGATCAGCAAGATTTTGCTGATCAGTGTAGCGCTCACGGCGCAAAAGGATTCTTCTGGAAGATGAGACATTGTCACAGAGACAACATGTTCCAGGCCCTTAACTGTACAGTTAAGGGCCTGAACATGGCGGCATGCCGGTTAGCATGTTTTGGAATGACAATATCATTGTCAATATCATAGCAATATCATTCTTTTGTTTTTGCATGTAATCATCCCTAGGCCTAGCATCACAGCAATTACCTGAAAACCGCCTTTTCATCTCCCTGCTCTCCAAATGCAGCTCCACTTCCCAATAAAGGTTCTGCAGCACTTTCTCATGAACCCGGGATATGCAGCCCATGGCCAAGGCAATCGTAAGGTCATACATCTAGCAGACCCCAAAAAACTGGATTTTGGCCCGATGACGTACTGCCTTGTCCTAATCTCACGCTGCCCTTGTACATACATGGCGCATGCGGAAGACAGTTCAACATCTCAACATATGTCCTTGCTGTGATGGAGCCGCCGCCTAAGGATCTGTGCTGCAAGCCAAGAGAATTGTCATGCAATTACATTCGGACATAAGTCAACCACAGTATGCTGTTTGCAAGTCCAGAAGGACTCTCTGCCGCGATTGCCCATGCATTTATGATTTTTACAACCACGTATTTTGTGTACACTGCATTCTTTACTTAGAGGAATGTACGAAGCTCCCACATGAACTCATCCCTGGAATACTTGAGCATTGTACCTTATTGTACCGCAACCCTACATAAGTGATAAACCCATCGGAAGGTTAAGGTGCCCCATGTCACTTCGGGTAAGCTTAACACTCAAGATGAAGCGATTGATCCAAAAGTCCTGCAGAGTATATTTAAAACCGAGTCGGCAGCGCATGCTGTATGGAATGGGGTCTTTCTATCTCCATTATGTATGAATGACACATCATAACCTGAAGTAGGGAGTTATATGGACATTCAGTGCTGCTGCCCGGCGCCTAAACTCTTTGTCATCTCGGCTCCTCCATAGCCCTCCTTTTCGAGATGCCTGCATCACACCTTGACACTCATTGGTGGGCATCTACTTTTGTGGGGGCAGGGACATCAAGAAACTGGACACTTGCCCCTCACACAGGGAGTGTCTATGATCTTCAAGTGCACAACATGAATATCTCTGCTCTCGCTGATTGTTAGGAAGTACGGTCACGGCGCTTTAGAACAAAATGTGCAACCAAACAATTTGCAGAAGAAAGCGTGCAGAAACCCATCCACGCGTTTGGTATCTATTATGGATGTTTACCTTGAGTAAGGGTTGGAAGTGTCCATGAGGAGAATCTGTTTGTCTTGGACTGCTGGTGGATGCACAGGAAGAGGTTTCGCTGCATAAGTCCCTGGCTTTCATTGCCTTCTTGGAGCACATGGAACCCCTATCCAATGCTCCGCCCTGTGGAGAACAAGGAGCTCAAGATGCATTGAAAAGTCACAGAGCCTTTTGTTGTGCACTTAAAAACTACTGGAAAACGCAGTAATAAGACAAACATCTTCATACCTTGTGGCACAGCGGGGTCTCGTTCAGGCAAGATGCGCTGTCGCCAACTTGCGCCGACTCTGGCGTCAAGGCAAGGTCACCACCACTTATGATGATACAGGCATCTCTGCTTTGGAAATCCGAGTTTCCAATGCTATGAGGAGATGCGGCACCAGGTGTTTGTGAGTGCATACTTCTTCCACAGTTGCTGTCGCAGCCCATTGACTTCCACTGTTTAGGAGACTCACACCACAATGAGTCAGCTGGAACAAGAGGTTCCTGAACATACAAAGACCTGTGGACGCCATTGCTGTGGTACTCAACTGTAGCACATGTCTGCATTTCACGTTGGCCGGACCCTGTGGCATCGAGTGCAAAAAGGAGTACGGGTTCATCAGGTGTCAACTTGACCTCTGCATCAGCGTGGGGGGAGGTGTCTGGCACCGATAAATGGCTAATGCCTGCAGAGTCCAATGCAGACAGTTTTTGCTGTGCATGGAGGGCGGGTCCTAGGTGCTTTTGTGCGTCCTGTATATGCAAATGAACATCGTCAGCCCATCCTGGCAAACACCAGGCCCTGTCAAGCTTGGTTATTGCAACCAATTTCATTGTGAGGAAAAAGAAGCACTCTCCCTTTCAAGTCCTTGCCTATTGGAAAAGCGGAAATTTACCTCTAGGTTGGCCCTCAATTGATTCAGCCTGCTAGTGACATGGTGCCAAGAAGCTGTTGGCGTTACACTGCGACCAAGCGGCCTATTGTCCAACTCTGACACAGGCACGCCTGCACTTGCTGCCGGGGGCCCAGCTTTCGCGTGTCTGTTCACTATGACACGATGAGCCCCGAAGAAAGCCAGGATTCCGCCAGGCGATGCCGCTTGACCTTTGAAAGGAACCACTGGCATCCAGACTTGCCTCGCTTTTGGTGGCTGTCTAATTGATGTAATGCTGTCGGCAGGAGTCCAGTGCCGGGCTGGTACCATGCAGGTAGATCTCAGTTCATCGTCATGGCATGAGGCATCTCCTCTTGGGAGGCACTCACTAATCCCTTCGATTGGTTGGCTTTCAACAGCTGCGAAGTCAGATAGGGTGCTAATGAGCTCCCTTGAGGTGGCATCATCCTCAAATTTATGCCTAGGAGAGGACGCATCTGCCACACAGCGGACACTGTCACCGTCAGAGCTTGCGTGATAGGCTTTGCCAGGCACAGTAGAGATTTCTGATGTTTTGGGCAAGGGCCTGCCTTGCTTTGCCAGCACGTTGCGGGCCGAAACATCTAGGACGGGCAAAGTTCTGTGTAGGAAGCTCCGACCTGGGGTTCCTTCCTGTAGCATACGGTCTGTGAGGAATTCTGCGGCCTGTTTAAGGGCCCAACCCATGGGGCTCAAGTTGCGGTCGTGAACTGCATCGCACACGTCAGTGCCGGGCAGCATTGGCTGAGATCCTTTGAAGATGGGGAGTGGGCTGCAGGCTGCATCCATGGACTCAGGAGGCATTGGTATGCTTTCTTGTTGATGAGCCTGGCTGATGTGAGTCACTATGTTATCCACTACACTGTACACAGTTGCGCATTCGAGTGCCTTCCTGGCGTCCTGTGCCCCCTCAAAGACAGTTGACTCCTTCCTTGATACTGAAGATCAACCCTCTGAAGCCAAGCAATTGGCATTAAAAAAAGTTCATGAGAGAGTCATATCACACCTCCAACGATCTGTGTAGCAGCTCATTCTCTTCTTGACATTGTGTCAATATGAGCTGCATATCATGGAACGCTGTCTCTCTGCTGTTATTGCAGGAAGCCGTTATAATGTCTGAGGATAACGACTCGTTGACCTGCAATACAGGTAGATTTCTTATCAACATGGTATTTCAGTCAGAAAAGGAATGCCAGAGGATGCATTACGGGCCCACTTCTTCTCAACAATCTTACGGGGTTGTGCTACAACAGCCTTACACTTATTACCGTGTCTTTTTCCAAGTTGCTGCATGGCTGCACTTCTTGCAATTCGAGTTCATACAAGGACTCATGAGCAGCCTGTGCACCCACACACGCTTGTTTTTGACGACTTAAGGGAGGTAAAACATAGAGGGAACCATATGCAAGCTCTGCACGACATCCTGATTACACCTAACGTTTATCCTGAAACAGGTTCCCCATAATGATGCAGGGATAGGTTTGGCTTGTCTGTTAGCTCATGAAGATATACATTTTAATCTGAAGCTGGCTAAGATTTAATAGTCTGTTTATGATGTACGCACACATTCCCACACTTTTCTAGTCTGTTCTTAACATTTGTGTATGGTACACGCAGCAACTTCTTTTTCTTTCCAAAATCAAAAAGCTCAGATCCCAGACTCCCCTTATCATAAGTATCGGTAGTCCCCAAAGACTGTAGAAGCATTCTCGGGGAAAATGTGAGGAGGGTCAAAGCCTCTCAGAATTGCAGGTACCTTGAGCTGACTGCGCAACTTTTGAATTTCAGTTCTGACAAGCGCTTCCCCAGTGTCTGGGAGGGCACTTAGCCTCCTTTGGGCTTGGGCCAGATCATTATTCAACCGAGCCTTTTCTGCGGCGGCAGCTTCTGCTGCTTCCTGTGCCGCTTTACACTTTTCCAACGCGTGCTCATGTGCATCCCTGGAGCAGCAACACTTCCCAGCTTAAGATGCTTTTGATCTCAAATACACATCTTGAACATCTACAGCTCAGCTCTAGGCCCCTTGCACAGAAGTACTAACAAAATCTCACCGTGCATCCATGAGCTGCTCCTCGAGCTCAGCCATATGCTGTTTCGTGGTTTTGGTAGTAGCACGCCCAGCCTCCACAGCTGAGAGAGCTGCACTCAGCTGAGATTTTGCAGACTTAAGCTCTTTGAGTAACGTCTCTTTTTCCTCCTGTACAGCGACAAAACTAGATTATTTATGGTGCACCAATGCAGCCACCTCAACTACTCCTTAGCTCCTAAGACAGAGCTATAAAGCTCCAACATGGAAAAAGAGGAGGTGGGGGGCATCCGATTGTGCATGCCTCGTAGATGATTGTTATCATAGCAGCCTGATTCGCTAAGTCCAGAAGCTGCGCTGCAGCGGTTTTGGCTCGTGCTGCTTCTTCTGCGGCAAGTTCTTGTTGTTCAGCTGCTGTCTGGACTGCAGAACAGCATGCCGACTCAAGGCCTCTAATCTGCTCCTGGGTTTCATGTAGCTGTTCCCTACATACGTCAAGACGTTGTCAATGCTCCACAGGTGGGTCAAGTTGGTGCCCTTTGCTTGAGGCAGTCTGCTGAAGATAAGATGAGGGGTTACCTCAACTTTGTATTGTCCTCCTCAACTACTTTGCAGTGCTCCATCTGCGCAGGCAAAACCAAGTACAACAGTATCAGCTCAACATCTGCAGAGCTTCACAACTGTCATTGTCATCATGAAACATACTACCTGTCATAAGAACGCAACATGCTTGTTGGCCAGGCAACCAATAAGATGTGTTCAATTACTTTCTTTGCACGTCTACCTACTCTGTCACAACTGCAACTCATAAGAGAAGGACGAAGGCAGCTAGGACGCTGTGTTATCCAGTGTAGAGAACAATAACTGCTTGTCAATCCTTCTCTGCTCAACATCAAGGGATCTTGCACGTGATTCGCTGTCACCGGCATAGGCAGCTCAAACAGTGACCAACCAGCTTATCCCAATTCTGCAAAGCATCTTCCTGCGCAGTTGCTGCAGCTTCAGCTTTGGCTTGTTGCAGGGCCTGAATGCATGCTCGCAAATCCGCATTTTCCTTTGCCTTAGCCCAGAGCACCTGTACCTTTCCCAAGATTATCAGAGAATTCCATGTTGAAACAAACCTCAGCATGGCAATGGATGCATATGCAGAAGGGGCTTGCCGTGAGATCATGGCGAGCAGGGGTGAGGAGGCGGCCAGTAAACAATCCGGATCGGGACAACCATGAGCTGAGTTTGCCATGTCCAACAGACCCTGCAAGAGGAGTTGCCTTAAGAATGCAATCCCAGTGCATTGCAGTGAACAACAAACTTGTGTTGGCCATGCAATCGGGTGGGGGAATTGCTCTGAGATGAACAAGTACTCAGCTGTGCCTTTAAGCAAAGTATAAGATGAAAGGAATGATGGTGTTGACCATGTGGTACCAGTAGACTACACGTGTTTGTTGCAAGGAATATTGTGAAACCATGCATCATTGAGAGGAAGGCTGGGCCTAGCTGATGAAGGAGAGCATACCTGGCGTGCGGAGTGGGGTCACAGGAATTTGGGTTGCAGGAGCGCACACATCTTCCGCTGTGGAATTTGCAATAGTGGCTGCAAAGAAAGCTACATGTTGGGTAGTGCAATGTGCTTGAGCAGAACTACAACTGATAATTGAACGGCGACATGGATCTAGTGTGGGACGCACCATCACGGGGACTACATTGCATACTTGATTCATCTATACAAAGTTGCATGCGGACTCGCTGCGTTACTGGTGTTGATGGAGTGTCGCCTTCCACACCCTCGTCGCAAATGTGAGCAGTATCAGGGGATACATATTGACCACCAGTCAAATATGTGAGCATCAGCTCATATGGCGTCGGCTCGCCTCTCCTTTCCGCTAGCAATCCATTTTCCTGCGACACACATGTCCGAGGTGTGGGTGTGGGTGTGTGTGTGTGTGTGTGTGTGTGTGTGTGGTGTGTGTGTGTGTGTGGTGTGTGTGTGTGTGTGTGTGTGTGTGTGTGTGTGTGTGCGTGTGTGTGTTTTGCAGGTGGTGAGAGGCCCGTCAAAGCTGTTGCAGCCAACTCAATATAACTCGGCAATGCAGTTCACAAAGAGAACACCTGGCAGAGCCCACTGATCATGGCCTGAACGTACTACATTTGTTCAGAAACAACAAAGGAAGGGCCAACTATAATGCAGTAGTTCCTCTGAACACCCCATGACCCACGCAGCGCTGAGGACTCACATGCAAACCTGGCAAGCCCCACCCACCAGAACCTGAAGAACCACATGTCTTCTTTGTAATCAAGAAAGCATTGAGGCAAGAAGTATATTTTCCTTGGGCACTCCAGGATCCAGGCAGTGCTGAGCACTCACATGTGACGGATTAGATGGACGCTCGTCTATGGGTTGCAAGTATGCCAGTGCTGCATCGTGAGGCCTGGCAGAACTTGTGGCTTGCAGGGCGAGCTCCAAAGCACTGGGTAGCCGCACTTCCACAGTCCCTATTGCATGGTCCAGAGATGGCTGTGCATTTTCAAGGAAGGCAGGGTTCCATGTGAGCACAGGGGTGCCCAGGTCTATTGGTCGACCTTCATCAGTTGTTATCCCAGGACTGCAACTCTGGAGTGCTGCTGCTGCCGCTTGACAATCAAGCTCAGCCTCGGAGAAAGGCATGCCAAATAACGTTGGGGTAGGATGCTTGCTGTGTGATCCATGTGACATCAAAAATGTCAAATCCTCTTTGGGTAAAGGTGCATTTGCCCCAACACCCATCCTGCCCCTGGAACCAGTACTAGGAGACTGGGAGGTGGCTTCTAACTGCTCCTGTTGACCCGGGTCTGACACAGCAAGATGCATTACTGGCGCAATTTGGTCAGAGCAGCTTGCAGGCATTGAGCCAATGCATGATGCTTTTGGGGGTGGAATGCTTGGCAAGGTTGAGGATGGCGGGTGGTGGTCTATCGGCCAAGAACTGAGCCCACATTCTCCCAGAGTGACAATCGTCGCGGACATGGGCGGGGTTGCAGAGGGGTCTGCTTCACTGACCAAAGGTAACTTTGTCGCTCCTGGTACACGTGTTTGCTCAGAACCTGTTTCTCCCGATAGAAGTGTACGTGTGAGGTCCAGAGCAGTCATGCTGGATTGCTTCTCCCGCTTCTCCAAGTTTTTACTGAGGACATCTCTGCTTGTCTGTGGTGA
Source organism: Botryococcus braunii (assembly GCA_002005505.1). Classification (NCBI taxonomy): domain Eukaryota; kingdom Viridiplantae; phylum Chlorophyta; class Trebouxiophyceae; genus Botryococcus; species Botryococcus braunii. The sequence goes on from KV908638.1 coordinate 10,423, forward strand.
AGTTGGCTGTCCTGACTCAATACAAAGCTCGTGATCAGCAGAAGAACGTTGCTGTTCTGTGGAAAGAGGCGCAGTGGGGACCCCATCTTTTGAAGCAGCTGTTTCCACAAAGCGAGCACCATCTGGAGTCGTGTGGTTTTCTATTGCAGGGCTTTGGTCCTTCTCTACGGTTGTATCATGAAGAGCCTCATCAATATCACGGAAGGGATTGCCTGGCACGGGCATTATGTGCAGCCCTGATGCAGTCTCAGCAACAATGGATTTTATACACCACGCAGAGCTACAGGGCGCCCCATTGCCATGAGAAAACGTTGGTGTTTCCAAGCTCACATTAAAACCCGGGGTCATGCCACCCAAATTTACTGGAGTTTCGCACGAGGGCATAGCAGCCAAAATGGAGTCTGGTGTAAGGGATGGAGCTGTGCGTGCCAGCGACAGCAAAAAGGGTGTTCTAGAGATTCCATGGGTGTCCAAGCTCGCGGTAGGGAGGGAAGGTAGCAAGAAGGAGGCTGCAGGCATTGCTAGGTGTGAGGGGCCAACACTTTGGTCACAGGGCCTGTTGTCCAATCCTTCGCAGAGACTGTCTGGGGTGGCCAGGACACCTCTGACAAAGTCCTCAGGTGTGCCTGTCCCAAAAGCATCCTCGGGCAGAGGATGGGCAACCACTGAACTGATGTCTCCGTTGCCGAAAAAGTATTCATCGTCTGGTGTCAAAAATTGCAACGTGGCTGTTTGACTGTCTTCCTCAATGAATAGCTGATCAGCCAAAGGACTGTCCACTCCATTGCAACCTTGTGCCAGGGTGCTCTGTGCTAACAAGCTGGTGCCCTTGCTTTCTATCAAGTGGCCTTTGCACTCTGCAAGTAGGATGCTTTCTTCTGATGCAAGCTGAAAGACGCGACGATGTGGAATTGGTGCTGAAGTGCTCCGATCCTCTTCCAGGAACGGCAACGGGCTGCGAGCAAGGTGAGCGTTTTCATAAATCTCAGTGTCAGGGGTTCCTGCATTGTTGACACCCAGCTGACTGTTTTCAGACAGCTTGCGGGCCACGGAACATCTGTCGTGCCCTCTTAGCCTCCCAGGCGGCTTTTGCTGTAGTCTGAGTTGCAGTTGGTTTTGGGACCTTAATGGGGTGGTCGACAGTGCACCTCCACGCGAGCAACCCACCCTCGGTAGTGACGCAGTTCCCACATTGTTCTTTTGTAACAGCTTTGGTGCCCTTGTACCAGTCACCGTCTGCTTATGATACTCCTTGCTCTGTGGAGACCTCTTTGCATCTGAAACTACTGCTAGGGTCTCTCTTGTGGTCTGTACATTGTCTTTCTGATGGCTTTCCACTCGAGTTAAATTCAAGTCAAACCCTTGAGACTCCCTGGTTTCAATTCCTGCTCTTGAGACTGGAAGATTAGACTGGAAGTTGCCCAGCTTATTTGACGTTCTATTCCTTTGCAGGCTTCCCCCTCCTTTTGAAGGGTTTGAAAGTCCTTTCACACCCTGTTGCAAAAGGCCTGTGTCAAGGACAGCTTCAGCAGATGAGCATCACAAGTCTAAGGTTGTGCTCAATAAACAGACCTGTTTTTGGTGACTGAACCTCGGTATTCTGCTCCCTGCTCGTCGGATGGAGTTGACGTCCAAGGCTCCCAAGGGGGTCCGGATCTCCGGAAGACCTTGCTCGTCCCTGTCCATTTCGGACAAAGACAGAAACCGCACTGGCACTGTGCGTAATTTATCCTACTGCAAAAGGAGAATGCATAGGGGTCGTCAGCCCCTGTCAGGACTTTTTTAACAAGACCTATAGACAAAGTTCTTGGCTTAGCATAATCTTTGCCATTTTCAGTAACAATAACCTGCTCTAAGTCAACCCTTTTATTTCCTAACGCGATCTTTGGTGGTGTGCGACAGCGGTGTTCGTACTAGCCGTTGTTAAGGGCCACCGTAACCTTCCAACAGTCCGAAATAAAATATATTCACCAGGTAAATTGCTTTATAAATATTTTTATACTTTCAAGATTAACTAATTCACGGGAAAGATTTAAAGACCCACAGTGCCGGTGATAACAAGGTTGGGCTATCCTGCCCGAGGAGACCTCGACGAGGAGGTCGAACAAGTAGGCCGTACTGAAATTTTCGACGTGTAGAATTTCTCACTGAATGAGAACGCCGCGGCCCGTGTGCGGCTGCCGGGCAACCGCTTCCTCATGGCCCACGCGGTGTAGGACGCCGGTGCGCCCGCCTGTACGAGCCCAACGTCGCCCGGGGGCAGCCCCTCTGAGGGGCCCTCTCATAAGTTATGAGTTATGAGTCATAACTCAGCTCGATGCCCGATTATTGTGTGCGATTGTCACAATCATTTCATGCCCCTGGCTGCATACCACCATGTCTAGCATATACATGGTTCACGGATTGGATATACGGATTGGATATAGTACACAGTGGTACTGATTTGTTTTTTCATAAACTTAAGTCAGCACCGTAATTTGTCCCAACACTCCTATCGCGCATCATCACTGAAACATAACTGTCTTTTTGCGTCTGGACCATTCTTATCAGATCTAAAGCCTATGCCGCCATTTTGAAACTCTGTCTATAATATAATTATATAATAAATATAATATCACACATTAATGCCTTCGGGTAAGTAATCAAACCTTGAAACTAATAACAATATCCTTTTAAGAATTGAGGGTTTCGGTGTCATTGGTCGTCTAACACTGCCTTAAGGCCATGGGGAATGAAGATAGGTTAGACCACCGCTATATTGGGATCGGGGTCACTAGTGGCCCGGGTACCAATATTTCGAATTCATCGGAACAAACAGGTATACGGTTTCGTAACGAATCCGAGGCCCGGATCCTGGATCCCATCGCGATCCATTCGAAACCATGGTACCCGTGCTACTAGTGCACTAGTGCACTAGTGTACCACGTGGGTGGTACACGCGAAAGGTGTCCACCGCTTCGAGCACCCGGGAATTTTTGAATAACCCGCTCTTTCTACTCCCCACCTCCCGTTTTCTCCTCCTCATCTTCTCTGTTCTTTTCGTTGTTTTCCCCTTCCCACCATATCTGCCAAGTATATTTTCCACCTGCGGCCATTTGGATGTCGACACGTGACTATTTGGGCATTAGGGGCCTCAGACTGATATATTTCACGTTTACTTTAGAATTCACTGGGTTTTTAACGCATTGTGCTTCCACAATAGAATTCATTGGAGTGTAAACGCATTGTATAAATAGCTTATAACATTATTAGCTTAAACTTACAAAGTAGCTTAGGCCCCATCCAGATTATACTGAAATAAAACTTCCAAGCTTCATTCGTACATCAAGTTACCCGATGGGAACCCTCTCCTTTACATGAATGTCCCCGGCAGAAATATGACCTATGCTATAAGGTCTGGGGCTAGAAAAATGGACTATCCAGGACCACAATGAGTGGGCACCGTATTGTCACAGCTCTATCGGCCCACGATTGTGTGTGGCCTGACCCCACCAGGATCCCAACCCACTACGCCAACCAGGATACCCACTACGCTCCGGGTGTGGCTCACGTATGTAATTGAGTTGGGCCAGACCCATCCTGTCCCCATCTTGATCAGTTCTGTACGCCCAGACTTATATTGGAAAAGGGTTGGGGGGTGCCACTGGGGACCATGTGGTACCAGGGCCCATGGACAGGCCCATCGTGGAACCAATGTGTCCAGTATGAGGTTAGACTTAGACCAGAACAGGACAGGGGTTCCCAGCCTGGGTCTCTCTTCAGGCCTATGTTGTCCCTTCTCATCAAATCTAGGGGTGTCCGAACCCGCGGGGCTCCAGCCTTGTCCCCACCAGGACATGGCCATCGCACCCCACATCGGCTGCCCCTAATGTGGCTGGGATCATCCGCAGACATGGTATGTGTGCGTACATTGTCCAATACACCCTTGTAAGACCCCAGCCGATAGCCATAGTGGAAGTGCTTTGGTCCACATTTTCTAATTCGTTTGTGTAGTCCAATCTGCGAGACTTGCGTGGTCCAAAAGGCCAAGTGAGCTGCTCCAAAGACTGGCTCAAATCAATCAACATCAATAAACAACACAATCAACAATAAACTGATCCACCTCAAGCAATGATCTTTGCGAGACCTGAATGTGAAGGTTCGGTGAAACAGTAGTCCGCTTACATGTCTTTGCGCTGTTACTGGAGAGGGAAATCAAACAAGAGCAGGTGCGCAGGGATAACACGCAGACAAGGATAGCCACAAGTCATGACCAATTTTGCAAACCGTTGTTGAGTGGCCCAGGAATGAAACTTACTGTGTCCCTCAAAACAATGTGATGCTCAAAGTTATGACATGCCACGTTCTGATCATATGCCAAATAACAGCAGTATGCCCAGTTCTCTATGACACGACGTACAGCAGTTAATAAAGTCAATCCCTTTAACTTAGCCAATGGGACTGTATAGCTCACAATGGCTACGTGGGCCGGCCCCCCTACTGGAAATACTGCGGTCAAGATTTCCTCGACAAAGTGTGAAAAATAATGAAACTCATGGTATTCGGGACTACAAGGATCTTCCACCAGACATTCTATCTACATCGTCACGTATTGTACAGGGTTTTCGAATCCCCAAAAAGGTATGGGCCTGAACAGTGAGGGCGGGGTCACTGCTGTGGCATACGACGTTCAGATATCTGCAGTCATCTTTAGCTATAAGCCCACCATGCAGGTTAATAAAGTCCCTGTATATCAATTCCCTGTGGATTCCAACTTGCGAAACTCAAGAAATGTCATGCTGCTCACCCTTGTCTACTTCTAGAGTACTTCAGGTAGTACTCGCTCGATTACAATTTCTCACACTCCTGCTTTAATGCGGGCGTCGGGGAGCGTTAAACTCCAGCAGGTCAGATCTCTGTACGAGGCCTAGGATTCAGCGAAAAAGAAGTCATGCTGACACACAGACGCATGCTGGCTACTTGCCATCAGTCTTGTGGACAAAACCAAAAGAACCAGATTGCTGATGCTGTTCTTGAGTACTAGTATGACGAATAATGTGTACATCGCAAACTTCCGTATGTCTTCAATCCCTCTCAGAAGCAGAAGAATAAGACACGAAAGGGAATTGTATCGGCAACAAGTAACTCATCATGGTGGTACGAGCGCTTCTGGATTTCATTGGAGAGGACACGTCCTCTTCCATGGCAGTACTCAGTTGACGCGTAACACGCTGTCGAAGAGCCACATCATCACCACCATTCATCACCTGATATGTGGGAGCAGCCTGCACCACACCCTCATTGTGCTTGATATGACTGTGAAAGGTTATACCCGAGAGAAAACGCTACATAGTGTAACTTTCTTTTGTATGGATGTGCACCTCCTGTTGGGGTTGTCCGTACACAGGTAATTTAAGCCCATGTATATGGTACTCATAAAGAACCGTTGCCACTACTGCAGTTGGGACTTCTACATGGATATCATTAGAAAATACATTAACTCCATGTTAAGCATCTGGATCAAATGAATGCTAAAATTGGGTTGGAAAGAACTCGTCACTGTGCGCAACACGTGCAACTCCGTTACAACCATATGCAACACCACTCATAGATGTATATGCTTTTGATTGGAAAAAAATCAGCAGCTTATTCTCCATAACTCACCTGAAGCACCTCACAGGCCAATTCAGCCTTGCAGGCCTCCAGAAGCACTGGACCTGTAGGAAGAAGAGTCCGTAACTTTTCGGCCTCAACATCATCCGTTCCGTCCAAAAACCCCGCTGAAGTTTCCTTTTGCTTGCCCAGAAAGGCTTGGTTTTCCAAGTCAGTATTATTTTCGTCATCATCTCCAGCTTTGTCAGCAACGATGTACTCGCCTGCGCATCATCTAGTTCAAATGAGGCAATTGGATTGTGGCATATGTGACATGTCGTGGATGTATACATCTTTGCAAAAACTTGTTTTGCATATTGCAGGACACTGGCTGCTTGCTTGTTTGACATAGGGGGTGGCTACCGTATCATACTTGTCACAATTGGCATTTTCATTGTTTGGGTATTTGAGGGTTTGATGGCAGGACCCAGTGGCTACTCCATAGGGTACAAGCCAAAATCCAGGTGGACTTGCTAGGCAGAACAATGTAACAAGGTCGCCAAACAGAAAGTTTGTGACTGCACGAACTGTTTGAAGGTGGTGGACCACACAACCCAGCTCTAACCCCACAGAAAGGCACTGCAAACCCTTGGGCTAAAAAACAATAAGGGCGGTAAAGGAATTAAAGCAAAGAACACGATGAAGGGGGAGGAAACAAGTGAAAAACCTCTCAAAACGATTATCACTTCTGGCTTACATACCGTGCCCAAAAGGCGATACCGACAATGTAGCGGCATAGAGGTTTGGAGCCACCATGTAAACCCAAACTCCAACAAGGATAGCTAAGTACTCCACCCCCCTGCAACAGCACAGAACTCAACAGGATGCAATAGGGGAACCTGACGGGACAGGAGTGTTAAGGTGAAAACCACCAGGCATATAATGAATGGATTACATGCGTCCTTGTCAACAGGTTTAAAGCTGATTCATGATGACAGCAGCTGCGCAGCATGAAGATCTGTAATAAATAAATCGTACAAAAACAATAACTGCTGCCGTCAATGAACACAGACATACACATGAAAAGAACCCTTTCCCCCGACGGGATCAGGTGAAGAGAAAAATCCTGAAACCCAAGGTGTTTCTCCACCATACTATTTGTTCAGTACCTCCACAACGGTGGCCGATTTGCTTTGTAAAGCCGTGGGCGGACATAATGCCGTAAGCATTCATTCCCCACCGTCACACAGAGGAAGACCAGCATCCCAACAGCTCCAAAGCCCACAATAAATTGCAAAGTGTTGCTAGCTAGTTCTGCAAACCCCATTGCAACCATTTACTGCTGGACGCCACAAAATGCTGCATTGATAAAGAAGACGAGCTGAGTCAGAGTTCATAATTGCTTGCAATGCCCCTAATCGCCTACAGCAACAGCACAAAGTAATATGCTTGCGCGCGCGTGCACACACACACACACACACACACACACACACACACACACACACACACACACACACACACACACACGCGCGCGCGCGCGCATGCACGCAAACACACATGCACACACACACACACAGGCACGCACCCACGGGCACGCACGCACGCACACGCACACACACACACACACACATACACACTCACACACACAGTGACAGAGAGGCAAGTATAGTTGAAAAACCAAAGGAAACAACCAAGGGAAAAATTAAAACTGCTTCCCACGTCTCCAGAGATAATATAAGGAAAGCAATGGTGTGCAAAAAGCCCCAAAATAAAGGAAAGATGGTTGCAGCAAACAATTAAAAGAGTTTGAAACATACCAGAATATTCCACATAATTACGGGCAAACATTGCAACACCAGCTGCCAAGCCAACATAGAATGGCGCAGTTGTAGGAAGGACTTGAGCTTCAAGGACCTGTGAAAGCAAATTTTCAGATGAACGTTTTCAAAAACTTTCTCAAGCGACAAATCAAAGTCACAAAATAACAACCAGCATCAGAAACTCGACCACAGCACCCCAACAACTACCAAAAAAAGTGCGGGAGATAAATAATCAGGAACCTATGCACCACACACAGATGCAGCAGCACACGCGTAGATAGCAAACACACATGCAACCGTGCATACGCACATACACACAGCACGCACGCACGCACCCCCACGCCCACGCGCGCACTCTCTCTCTCTCCCTCCCCCCCCCCTCCTCTCTCTCTCTCTCTCTCTCTCTCTCTCTCTCTCTCTCTCTCTCTCTCTCTCTCTCTCTCTCTCTCTCTCTTTCTCTCTCTCTCTCTCTCTCCCCCCCCCTCTCTCGGCCCCTCTCGCTCCCCCCCTCCCTCCCTCCCTGCCCCCCCCCTCTCTCTCTCTCTCTCTCTCTCTCTCTCTCTCTCTCTCTCTCTCTCTCTCTCTCTCTCTTTGCCCCCTCGTTGAAAGACTAATGATAAAGACAGGTTCATATGCATTCAGACCACAACAGCTATCCAATCTGTTCCAGAATGTGACAAGCTGGCCACCAACAAGCAAATATGGCAACACACCATTATTCACTGAGCGGTCGCTACCTTGAGCATTAACAGTATAGTTGTCCAACTTATATGCGGGAGACATGATACTTGCTTACAAGCATAAGCAAAGTCCACCACACCCCGAGCGTGGCGTTCTGATTGCACAGCGCGTTGCCAAAGCGTTCGACAATAACTTGCTGACTGCAAATTTTTCATATTTATGGGAACATGAATAGCTTCCAACCGTGCCTGCATGTACCAGCAGTGGGCTCAAGCCATAGCACAAAATCTGAAAATACAGTGGGCACAACTTCCATAAAAAAGCAGTTCACGAGGCCTTCTACTCTTATAACCACATACAGAACAAGACAACACAGAAATCTTTCTCAACAGAAGTACATTTCACTTCACACACAACAACTGCCATTGTTCCCAGTCAGTGCAAGCTGAGACAACTGAGACCAAGCAGCTCCCCCCACTGTATGCAACCCTTAGGTGTTCCAACCTCACCAATCATTTAAAGTTTACATGTGTTCCTAAGGGAACTCTGACAACGAGCAGGGAGCTAGCAAGAAACCAAGGGAACTATTCCTTGCAAACACCTTTAGTATGGCTTAAACAAATGCAGATAAAAATGTCAACCGTTTGTCAGTCTTCAATGACGTTAAGTGAACAGCAAGTCAAGTGAACAGCTGCTCCACACCGTATGAGATCAATACTTCACACTTGTTGAAGCATAGCCTGTCTACAACTGTCCCTTAACCATTCACTGTGTATTTGCTGGGTCGTGAGCCCTGAAAAGCTTTGCGCAACATCCCTCACCTGGCCTTCCGTTTTGAAGTAAGCTTTGAGAAACATATGCAAGTCTTCTCCGATGGCATCAGCAGTGGTATCCCAAAAATCGATACGTTGGAGCAGGGATGCCGAAAGAGTATAGTTTGAGATCGGAAATCCCAGCTTCACTGAACTGCCCAGATTTTGCATTGCCATGGCTACACACCACGGGCCACTGTATGTCAATCAACCTTTAACCATCCCTCAATCCAGAACAGACATCCCCGATGCACGCTTACAAGCAGCCCAAATGCACGAATTCTGCATTCCACGGTTTTCATCTGTGTGCCAGCTGGGCCTGTCAGAATGACCACATTGATCAACACCACTTAAGCGCTTCCACTGAAAGTCAAGGCTGCTGACTGTAAGTTCACCTGACCACATGAAGTCATGAATTCGTGTGAAGACTGGTACGTCGTATGTATTCCGCTCAAACATCACAGGGCCCGCAAAAATGGTCGAGTGAGGGTCATCCACCCGACAAACTGCCCTGTCTACTTCCTTGACATAGAGCTGTGGCACTTGTGCATCTGCATCCATAACAGTGACCATAATGCGCTCAAGATCCAACCCTGAAAAGCACACAGAGTCAGCAAGCAGGAATGACATTTACCCTTCCTGCAGAACAGCTGAACCGTGCACGACTTTGAAACCATGCTAAGCACGCATTTTAAATCTGCAGGTTCATGGTGAAACTAATAGGGACCCCCATACACCCTGAAAGCCATCGATGAAAATGTCACTGCGAGCTCAAATACCTCATAGAGAGGGCTCTATCGCTGTGGACTAGGCTCGGATTTGCAGGCTGTGGGACATGAGGACTACCTCCCAAAGGTAGTACAGGGAGTCGAGCTTCTATTCAGCACTGCCCCTTTTATACCTTACCGATTGGGACCACTCTCACTATTGGCCTGATTGAAGCGAGGCCAGCAATGTCCAGATCAAGTACAAATTGGGATGAAAAACATCTAGTGCAAAATTTGGGATGAATTGCAAGGAACACCAACAATGGCTGTTTCTATTCTCTTCTCATCAATGACGAGAAAACTACCATAGGCCATCTAGAGCACAAATTAAACACATGCATGGTCACCCAAGCCCATGCATTTTCTTGCATTAAACGGCACCTCAACAAAAACCAAGAGATTCTCAAGAACCTCCACGACAACCATGAGCTTCTCAAGCACCTCAACAACTATCAGATATTCAAGCGGCATCCCAGTCCTGTTCTCTTTGCCCTATTACTGTAGTTGTTCCCAGACTAGATTATATTTGTTCCCAGATGCCAAGTACCCATGGCTCATGCAAACCGTACTCACCAACTTTGGCAAAGTAGTGCATTCCCTGACGAACACCATAGTTGACATTTGATGCCTTCCCTTGTGACTCGCCTGGCGCCAGCGCGTGGACAGTCCATATCAGCTCATTAAACCTGCATATTTCCCAATGCACTAGCTGTTGTATGTAACCACCACTTCTTAGACTTGCCACCTAAGCTTCAACGGGACATTACGTAAATGAGTTTGCAGGGCCAACATGAAGCAAACTCGACTTGCGCCACACTCGCTGAATCTTAGAAAGCAAGAATCGACCTTAAAATCAGTCATGACTTAGGGACATATATTTAGAAGCACGCATGACAGCATCCACTGAGGGAACCCTAAAGAGTTTCATAATTGGAAGTTTCTTTGGAACACAGCGGGCTCCACAAGAAGCAAAGTCCAAGGGGCTAACACTGCCCAGCTTGCCCACGCCCTAGTTTTGTGCCACAATAAGTTCTGTGGTCTTATTTGCCGCATCTTCCATTAGCCCCACATTTTTCTGCCAAACTGCTGGAGGTTATACGCCGTTCAATAATGAGCTTCCACACTTTTTGCTGACCTCCATGAGCAAAATGGCGCACCTGTGTCGAAACTCGTTCTGCAGCTGACGTGCCTTCTCCTCATGCCCAATCTCCTTCACTTCCATCGCAAGGATAACTAAATACCGATGGACAGCACCTCTATGCCTCGCCAGATGCTCAAGAGTTGACCTAAGCATACTTAACGGCTCCTGCATATCAGCAGCATTGCTATCAAAACTTGTCCTTAGAACCTTCATCTTGATGAACCTCACAGAGCCTGCACTTGCACTGCCTGTTGTCTAGCACAGGTTAATATAGCACATGCAGCATGACCAGCACAAAATGGTCAGAAATGCAAATCTGCCAGCTGCCAAACTGTATAGTGACGCTATGTTTGACCCATCTCTCCCACTTGTAACAAACCGGGTGCGCAGAGCTCAGTGAGAAGTCAGGGTTATTTGATGAGCTCAATAACCATCTCGCAATAGACACAGGAGGTGTTGTCTGGCAACATCACGGAACGTGGTACATACTCCATAGTTGGGTACAACAAATGCGTGCAAAAACTGCTCATCCGGCATCTGTATTCGGACATAACAATCAGCATCTGCAGTGCTTTCTTCCCGAGGTCCTTGGAAAGCTTCTAGACCTCCAGCTTTTGTTGCAGGCACATCTTCACTATCGCTCCTTCCCTCGCTTGCGTCGAGACACTTGCAGATGCCCTTGATGAATCCTACCAATCGCCAAACCTGCATCAAAAAGTCACCACTCACAGCGCTATACTGCCCCAAAAATGCAGGTACGCTAAAGTAACATGCCGTTCACGCTAGACCATCCAGACTTTGGCTGAAACGGACACACTTACTGCTGGAAGTCTCAGTAAATAACCACAGGTGCTGACACGTTAAGAAGATATGGTGCAAGTCAGGGAAAACACACACACACACACACACACACATTTCAGACATGGGCGTCCAAAAGTCCTGTCCAGATAAGACTAAAGAGAGGGTTGAGGTTGGAAGTTGTAGGCCAATTAAAGTGAGGCAGTCCAATGGCACAGCATAACCCATTGTCTCAAAGAGGAGCAGGGGATCAAGGACGTCCACGAACCTGGAATGAAGAAGTCATGAAGAAGATCACCATGAAAGCCGCGACAAACAAAAGCCATGGTGTAGGAAACAACACTGGCCCAACAAAAGTGCACACAACAGAAGCCCACTCAAATGCCGGGATGAGCAGTTTGTACTTGTATAAACCTTCGAAATCCTTTGGATTCATAGTGCTCTTGAGAGTATCCTGCACAGCCCCCAGGGAATAGTCAGGGCCCATACATAACATGAGACACGTCCCGTATCAGTGTCAGCTGAGAGTCCCAACCTTGTCGTTAAGTCGTGTTCATCGGCACTTGGGTTGCCTCGATCACTTATGTTGTGGGCTGCAGGATACACCCTCGGAGGAGACTCCCTTCACAATTGCTGACCAGCAACCTGGAAACACAGGCGTGGCTGGGTCCCATTACCTCCCCCAACAACTAGCAAAATACAAATTATGACTTTTGAATGTTTACACACGAACTCATTCACTCGGAGAGGCGAATAGGCTCTTGCTTTGGTGGAAGCGATGTGCCTCTATCCATGAAGTGCATCGAAATGACGAGCCTACCACATGATTGCGTGCTCACAGACAAACAGCTAATTCACACAAACAAAGAATGGTTGTTGCGCCACGCCCGGCGAGCTCCCGCGAAAGTCTGCACAAGAACGATTCCGTCTTTCTGCTTGGCAAAATGCATCTAAAAACTAAAAAGCCGTTTAAAATCAGCACTCAAGAATACACACCAGTTTCACAAATCCCAAATTTTCAGAGAAGTCGGTATAGACTCCAAGTTCGAACAGGTATCTAACGGATACTAAGAGCTTTACAATGTATGTACCACACGACTCCGTTTCCCGAGCTAAATTGTGGATCTGCAACTTATGTACTGACGGGGTCGCAACAGTAGTGTCCAGTGATATGAATCCACCGCATCGGTGTGGTGGCTCCTAACTCAACGTTTAACCAGGCACGGCATATGCTCATTGTGGGCGTAGACATGTGGTACTTCCGTCTGAGGGCCGAAGGCGAATTCCATCCAGGCCGAATTCGCCCGCCAGGATCGGGCGGCGCCAGGTCTCTAGTAGGGTTTCCGCTGGAAACTTTCCAGTAGAGACTCACTGCTAAAAAATCTACGGACAGGCTTCACTCTTTCTCTTCTGAACTCTCTAGTGGAGGCGATTCCGGGAAGAGGGCTTGCCCGACTCTTGACTCAAAAGGTTTGACGCGGCGGCTATGCTATCCTGCTTGGGAAAAAGTGTGGGTGCCTATCCTAGGAATACCGGGACAAACACTCTGTGGTAGGAAAAAATCAGTGTCGTACACCCGAGTCCCGTACTCCAACTTGCATCCGCATGTTCCCGCCCACCCCCGCATCCAACCATCCCCCATCCCCACCCCCCACTAAGCCAGGGCCAATCTGGGGGTGTAAGTGTCTTAGTCATTATTGGACTGCTCGCACGTTTCCCCGGGGCTGGTATGTGAAGTATGTGTTAAGTCCAGTCTCCCACGTGGCTGGCCCCGCTTTGTAATATGGCTTATTTTAATGTGGTCATCAAGGTTGCAATAAATAAATCAAGGGTGTCCGGCAGTGTTCCTGTCTCTGAATCGCATCTGTGTCTGACAGTTTGGTTGGGAGTCCCAGACCTGGTGTGAGCTGTGGCCACCATCTCACCTCAGAACGGACCGTGCACATGCAGGCATTGATCCTTGGTATGTTTAGGTATTGTCAGGCAGGCACTAAGGCATATCATCAAGATTGTGGGCAGGGCTGCTGCCTAGTGCTCGTACATGCACGCAAGCAGACATTCTTCTTGGCTATGCAGGATGGATGGCCCAACCTGAGATAGCTGCGGCAGCAAGAAGAGGATATCCGGAGGAGGAGGACGAGAGTACTAGGAACATAGAAAACACATCGATGGGAGGAGGAGAGTACTAGGAACATAGAAAACACACGAAAGAAAAGCGAAGGGGAGGAAGAAGCTGATGATGACTAAGGACAAGCAGAGACCCCGATGGAGAAAGCCACTCGCCATTCCACTCGGTCAAACAACCGCATTTATGCTGTTGACATCTGCCATGGTTGTACAACCTGTGCCTTACTCAGCAAAAACTGTGATTATCGCATCCTTAGCTAAGTACAGTAGGCCGGGCAGGACCCGGTTGTCGATGTAATCTAAGGCCAACATTATCACTCAGTGGGATAGCTTACAAGGCCCGGTACCGGGAGGCTTCCGGTGGGGAGGGAGCTGCGAGCTCGCTGCTATGCATTTGCTTAGCGGTTGGAACTACGCAGTACTAGTACCGGTCATGTCCCCACTGCAGGACCCTGCGGGCCAGTAGCAGCATACAGAGATTGCTTTTAAAGAAAAGAGCGCTGTCTGCTGTTGCCTCTGAACGGGAATTTGTATACCTGGCGCCAGGTATACAAATTCCCGTTCAGAGGCAACAGCAGACAGCGCTCTTTTCTTTGGAGCACTACTCAAGGCCTTTGAAAAGTCTACTACAGCTGTCTCTTCCGTTTTGCTTCGTGTATTAGTACACCCGCATAGTACCCGCTCTACGCCTTTTGTTTGCAGTGCTTGTGTGCTTGCAGTGCAGGGAGCCTTCCCTGAAGGTCAAGGTGAAAGCAAAAGAAGCCATTATTATAGCGATTGGCTTGAACTTGTGTCCGCAGGGACTGGATCCCGAATGCAGGCATGCAGGAACGGGGGCGAGGACATTTAAATGAGAAGTGATGCATATCCTAACCACGAACCACGTATAGATATGTTGGGGTCCCCATGGGCTCCCTAAATGCATCACTGTAGGTCGCCCATGGCTCCCAAAACAGTAAAACGGCATGCGCTTGGGAAGGCCATGGGGCACCCATCACGGTCCCAAAATAAGCAGGCTTGGGAGCCGTCTGGTGTGTCTTTGGGGCGCCCATGAGGGCCCTCCCAAATGGTTTCAAAACATAGTATGGGACCCCCACAACCCTCCCCATGACCCTCCCAAACATGGGCCAAAAGGCTCCCAAAATCACACTCCCAACACTCCCAACGGGTCCCAAAGGGCTCCCAAAACCCTTCTTTTGGGTGCCCTTTGGGGCATCCGTGGGACACCATCTTTTTACCAGTGTATCCTGCAGCCGTCAAAATCCTGTCTATAAACTTGCAGGCAATTTGTGCTTCGCCACTCCCAAGTGATTTGAGACAAATTGAATTTCCCATCTAGACTAGTCTTGCTAAAGCTTTGGCAGTGATCCCTGGGGAAAAGACGCAAACCAGTGTGTGTGTTCTCCATTTAGTGTGTTCTCCATACTTACATGCATGTATGTATGAAGGCCGGGTATGATGGGAGTCCATACTAATATTTTACACATAAGCAGAGAGGCCAACCCGGTCTTGTACGCCAGTGGACTTGATGTGAGCTCCGAGCACAGGCATACCTTACTTGCCGGACACATGGGACCGACCTTCAAGATACCAGGTAGAATTCACTGCCACGCATTGAAAATATTTAATGCCGTCTTGGGCTGCGAAGGTCATGACTTAAAAACACGTCCTATAGCGTTATATTAGCTAATCAGCCGTCATAACCGTTGAAAAGGACATGGAAAACTTGGCAGCCAGGACGAGACTTGGAACCCAATCGTACAGATACAGGCGCGAGAGCTGCTCAAATGTTCCCAGTGCATCCCCTGGCGGGACTTACATCAGAGAACAGCGCTTTTGTCACTTGCTTTCTAAGGATCATATATCCATGACCAAGTCTCGTCCCTCTGGCCCCAATATTGCTGCCTTCACCCTTCAATGGCCTAGGAGAAACTCACATGTGCATAAAATCGCATGTTCCGGCACGTTGCAACAAGAGGGCCAGCACCAAGAGGCACCCTGACTAAGCATGGAAGAGTATAGACAGAAGTCCATCTTCAAGTCGGTACATGAATCAAGACTGTACGTCCATGTCTTATATCTTGACCCGTCTCAAGTCCATAAGGGTTTTCCCTCCAAGCCCGAGGAGCAACTCGGCACTTACCACACAAAGCACGGACCCTCTGTCTTTGCATGAACGGAGTCTAGGCCCAATGCCTAGCTTTTCCAACTCTTCCCAGTGTCACTTTCAAAAGTCATCAAATATTATCTCAAGACTTTGTCCGGACCTAGATCTCCCTGCACATGTCATTCATTTTTTGTTTTCTGGAGCAGCAAAGAGGTCCAGCCCCAAGCAATGCCTTCCTTAAAAAAACCGACATCATACAATGGCACATTGGCAAAGGGACGAGATAACTTCTGCAAGAATTCTTGCTCACGATCTTAGGTTAATTCTCTGAACCTAATTTATGATGCACATTGCATACGCTGCACACCAGCCTTTGCCAGCCTTGAAAACCCTACACCATGCAAGCTCGCACACTCTCCGCACACAGATCTATTTTAGTTTTACTTTAAAGATGTTAGAGGGGCCCGCCAAAGAAGCGTCAACGGTTAGGCTCAGTTTCTGATCCTCAACAAGGCCTCCGCCATATAATAAAATGCATTCTGGTGGGGCAATAACAACAGATGCGACAACTATGTTTTAATGGTTCGCTGTTGGGATCCCTGCGCATCTTGCAAAACATCAATCATAGGGTCTAAAACACGAGAAGGGCACGCATGAGGCGTGTACATTGTATGTGAGCAGCCAAGATCCTGTCCAACTTCCATGACTTCAAGGAACTGCTGGGTTGGTGGGTGTGAAGCAGGGTCATGGCAGAGGGGGTGTGTGAGCAAGAACATCGGAGAGGAGGCGGCGGCGGCGGCGCTGCCTCAATTGAATGAAGTCGCACAGCTCCTGCTGGTTGGCCTGCAGCCACGTCAGATCATGCTGCAGCTGGCCCAGAATGCGCGCCCGGGTCTCCTCAGGCCCGTCCTTCCCGGGGCCCTCGCTGAAGAACTTCTGCAGCACGTCCACTTGGTCCTGCGAAAGGGGCTGCGCCACCTCCTCCAGCAGCCTCCACACCCTGCTCCCCACCACTGCAGGCCTCAGCCTCTTGATGGAAAACCCAACCACTGTGCAGAGACCCAGAGAGCTGGCATCCTTTTACCTGAGTTTTCCAGAAACCCGGCGTGCTGCGCTTCCACTCTGCACAACCCACCTAACACATGCCAGCATGCTGCGACTCTGCACACCCCACCTATACATATGCCAGCACGCTGCGACTCTGTACAGCCCATCCACATCCTGCCCCCCCCCCCGGGCGTGGCCACATGGGCAAAAGAAGTAAAAGATGAAAGAAATATTCGAACATGGTCCAGCATTTGCGTATCTTACTTGGGTGTTGAGTAAGGGTATGTACGCTGGTGGTGGTGGGGGATGTGTGTGTGTGTGTGTGTGTGTGTGTGTGTGTGTGTGTGTGTGTGTGTGCGCGCGCGTGCGTGCGTGTATGTGCGTGCGTGTGCGCGTGTGCGTATGTGGTCTGTCATGCTGGAGGATTGGATGAGGGGTGTTCCTGTTAGAAGTTGAGGTCTTGTTGTTGTTGTCGTTGCTGTTGCTGTTGTTGTTGTTGTTGGGGGCCGTACCCGTTGCCATACTTCTTGGCGAGGGCATCCCAGTTGTCACGCACATAGGGCCAAATCATGTCGCGCGCCCAGCGGTTGTGACCCAGGATGCTCAGCATGGCCAGGCGGTCTGTGAAGTCCACCGCCCGCGTGCCCTCGTTGTTGGGGTCCAGCGCCACATTCAATGTTTTCTGCACCACCACACCCAGTTTATACCAGCTGGAGGAGTGAATGCCCCACTCTGCAACATACAAGGACTGTCACGAAACATGCAGCAGAAATGAGCCGCGCATGCTTCTAAACCAGCAGCATTCAACCTTCTCTACTGCCAAAGTCGGCCGCGATGTCGATTCCTTGCAAAATTGCATGAACTGGCATTTACTGGCTTCTCATTGTTGTCATCCACCTTGCCATCGTCACAAGCATTCCTGTATGCTTCAGAGACCTTGCGTTACCGGCCCCTCTTCACACGGCTTCTGTAGGCCCCTCTCCTTGGCTACCTGCCGATAGAACCCCTGTAGGAATGCCATATAGGACCACCGCCTGGACGCAGGAAACGCTAGAACAATTAGGAAACCTTAAACTGAACCAGAGGGTCAAGGGAGCAGCAGAGGGAGCCGCATCCTCGGCTTCTGCAATGCTCCAAAAATGCCAGGGGCTTTCGCTTTACAACACAAAACTACTTTCGCGCGGATCCATTGCAGCAACCTGAACACGCCCATGGCTTGCAATTTGAATGCTGGGCAAGATTGCATGCAAAATGCGGTCACCACTTTGTTTGACAGCCCTTGCCAACTGTGGCTAGGCCTAGGCACAGTTGGCAGGGGACGGGGGCAAGGCACACCTTTATCCGGTCCTCATTCCGGGAGTAGGCCAGGGCAAAGAGGCCACGCCGGGACTCCGTTACGTCAGGCTGGTTGTTCCACTTCTCAAGCATCAAGTCCCACGCTTCTTCGGGCTCTGCAGTTTTATTCCCTCATCAGGCTTGATCAAAGAAACACTCTAGAGCTTTAAACAGCAATTCCACAAAACCTCGTGTACAATGGCATGTGTGTGTGTGTGTGTGTGTGTATGTGTGTGCGTGTGTGTGTGTGTGTGTGTGTGTGTAGCGTGCGTGTGTGTTAGTCCATTTTTGGGCATGGGCTCCTCCCTGACTTGAGAGTGCGTTGTTTTTCCGTAATTTCAATAAAGCCGTAGAAACGTGCGTTCAAGTGCCCATCCTGATTGGTCAGTTCAGGTGACTGTCCGCTTCACAACGATCAGGGAGTCAAGCTGCTTCAGATATAGCAGACACAGCACATCTTGCCCCTCAAAGGGGACGTTCTCCTGCTTCCCATATCCCTCCCTGCTGGTCTGGTACTCAAAACCTGTCAATCTCCTGAGACAAAGGGGGCCCAGTCGCAGTCATTGCCCGCTTTCAGATCCCGCCGCACCACTGAGACTTGACAAGGTGCCAGATTCCTGAAGCTTGGAATCCGAACGGTCTAATAAGACCCCTTTCCCTTCTCAGTGTTTGCACTCTGCGCAGAGGCGTGTCTCATGATGTTTACTATGCGCACAGGCGTGCCCCCATGATGTTTACTATGCGCACAGGCGTGCCCCCATGATGTTTACTATGCGCACAGGCGTGCCCCCATGATGTTTACTATGTGCACAGGCGTGTCTCATGATGTTTACTATGCACACAGGCGTGCCCCCATGATGTTTACTATGCGCACAGGCGTGCCCCCATGCTGGGAGTACCAGATGAAGCATGAGCGACTTGAACGAGCGATAGAGTGGGTGGAGGGCCGCGGAGGGGAGGGGGTGGAGGGCCGCGGAGGGGAGGGGGAGCTCACCCTCATCCAGCTCACAGCCGTCAGGGCGGGCAACAGCCACAATGTAGGCAGCCCCTCGCAAGTCAGCATCCAGGGTGTTCAGTGAGAGGTCCTTGTTGTAGTGCTGCTTGAACAGATTGCACAGGATGTTGGGCGCCAGCTCATCCCCATGTAAGGATGCTGCCACCACCACCTTGGGCTGCAGCAGGCCTCAGACTGTCAGAGCCAGCATCCCCAACCCGGGGGAAGAGACACAGAATGAGTGGGGAGATGAAGGTACCCCGTTCCCCCGCATCTTCAGTGCTGATGCAGGGCTGGCAGGGGCAGATGCAGGCCGGGGCTTTTCAGGGATCTCTCCAAAATCCCAAACAGGCAAGAGGAGAAGCAACGCCCCCTTTCCTGATATGTCACCAGCCTACTTCTCCGGCTCACCCGGGGCCCCTAAGTCTTGCATGCTTGCACAACATCCTTAGGTTGCAATGGGTGCTCACACCCCACGCGTGCGCGCGCGCGTGTGTGTGTGTGCGTGTGCGTACGTGCGTGTGTGTGTGTGTGTGTGCGTGCACGTGTGTGTGTGCGTGCACGTGTGTGTGGGCGTGTGTGTGTGTGTGTGTGTGTGTGTGTGTGTGTGTGCGTGTGTGTGTGTGTGTGTGTGTGTATGTGTGTGTGTTGTGTACGTGCGCATATGTGCGCGCGCGCATGTGTGTGTGTGTGTGTGGGGGGGGGGGGTGTTGGGGTGTGCGTATGAAGTTGTGTGAGTGGGTGTGGCCATGAGCGCACGAGTGTGCACGTGCTGTGGCTATGACTTGTCTGGCGCTCGAGGGCAGGACAAAAATGCATCTTGCACACATGCAGGGAGGAGCGTGCAAGAAGTGGACAGGGTGCCTGCGGCGGCATGTGCGCTTGTGGAAGGAGGGAGGGGGTGGGCGGGAGCATACGCGGATGATGCGGCCCAGGAAGTTGGACTGGGAGCGGTGGTCTGACACGCTGCCCACTTTGCCGGAGCGGGCCACCATGGTGATCAGCTGGTCCGTGTGGTTGCTCAGCAGGCTCACCACATACGAGTCCAGGTCTGTGCACATCCCCCCACCACCCTCCTCATTTGCCAAGCTTCCTGTCTGCAGCCTCCCGTGCACCGGCCAGCATGTAGATCAGGATAATGACGTAGATGAAGGGGCAGAGGGGCGGACTGCATCCCAAGATCATGATAGTGTACTAGATAAAGAGAGCGACGGAGGACTGCATCCCAAGATGAGGAGAGTGCACCAGATGGAGAGAGAGGGCAGGCGGAGTGCATCCCAAGAGTTTGGGGAGTGTGTACTAGATAGAGGGGGAGAGGACGGAGTGCATCCCGGGGTGAGGAGAGTGTACTAGATAAAAGGGAGGGGGGGTGGAGCGCATCCCAAGATTGGGAGAGTGTAGCCCATAAAGGGAGGGCAGAAGGCGTACCTGCACGGCATGGATATGAGTTGTAGACGAGAGAAGCTATTCGGCGGATGCCGTTCAGAACGGGCAGCAGCAGGAGGTACTTGCCCATCCCTCCGCTGGCAGCCTGGGACTCTGAGGCCGCCAGGTACAGCGCCAGGATGCTGGGCGTGTCCAGCTTGCCGGCATAGGACAGCGCCCACGTGTCCTCCAGCAGCGCAGAAGCTTCCCTCAGTGGACCCACCGCAGAGTTCGACACCTGTCACAACACAAGCCAGCCACAAATCACTCCCAACTACAAGACGCTTCTGCAGGAGTGGAGCCAGACAGCCATGCAGGCTGGCCTGGGCAGGGTGGCCGAAAAGGAGCAGATCAGAGTACTGGAAGGGTACAGAAAGGTGATGCTGGAGGACATGACAGGAGGATATGGCATGCAATAGAATGTTGGGTTTTCCTGTTTAGGTTGGGCCCAACATCCCTCTCCAACAGCCGCCTGTTGCCTCGGGAGAGGGTAGTTGTCTGCATGCTCAGCTAATCGCATAATTTGGAGGCCCTACGCGTGTTTCCTACTCTATCTGTAGATGATGTATACATAAAAGTATAGTACAGTAATATCGAAGTACGTATGTATTGAAGTATAGTAGGTAGGTGATGTATATATCAAAGTGTGGTAAAGTATAGCATATACTAAAGTACACTATAGTATAGTATGGTTATTTACAGGGTAGTGTAGCGTAGCGTAGTATAGTTTAAAATGTGGTGCAGTGTAGCCGGGTCTGCTGTAGTGTGGTGTGGTGTAGTGTGGTGTGGTGTAATGTAGTATGGTGTAATGTAGTACAGTGTAATGTAGTGTAGTATAATGTAGTGTAAATTAGGATGGTGTGGTGTATGTAGTCTAGCGTAGTGTGGTGTGGTGTAGTGTGGTACAGTGCAGTGCAGTGTGGAGTGGTGGAATGTGGTGCAGTGCAGTGCAGTGAAGGGTAGTGTAGTGCAGTGTAGTGTAGCAGGGCAGGGGTGTGAGGGGAAGGAGGAAGGAGGGGAGGGAGGGCACCTGGAGGACAGTGGCAGCAGCGAGGCCTCCCTCGTGCTCGGGGGGGGAGCGCAGGCCCTTGAGGCGAGCCACCAGAGCCTTCAGATGTGTTCCCAGGTAAAGCGTGCGGTAGAAGCCCAGGCCGTCCTTGTTGGCCACCCAGGAGTAGTTGAGGGAGGGAGCCCCCTGTGGCCCCTGCCATTTTCTCCTTTTAAACTTTATCCACACCGCAGGGACCAAACCAGCTGCGTATGTGCCAAAATGCTTGCAGCATTGCCTGTCAACGAGGCTGCCACAACACATGATGACTGGCGCACTGCAGTGTGGCATGGTATGGTGGCTTTGCGCCCCCGCAGGCACTGCCTGAGGCTGCTGAATTGATGATGTATGGAGGGCACACGCTTCTTCAAGACTTAGGATTTTGGAGGAGGCATCGCAGGCAAGGCCGCGGAGCCGGGCCCAGAAACTCAGAGAAAGCACCGTTGGACACTAGGGGAGGACGGATAGGTGATATACTAATGTTGGCTTTTATTAAATGGGTTGGCTTTACATGCATATAGTTTCGGCTTTGCAGGGGGGCTCTTTATGCGCCAGGTTAAATCTACCCAAGTCAGGTTCTTCGAGGACACCATGTTGTGGTTTTCAGTAAGTGCACTTGCCAAAGTTGTCCGAAAAGACTCTCAGTAACAAGCCCAGGGGATACGGACATTGCATGTTTAGAGCACTGAAGTGGGGCGATACCACCACTGCCGAGTTCCTCTAAGCCATCCAGCCGACTACCTGTTACCACCCGCTACAGCTGCACAGCTGAAACGACCCGGAAAGCACGCAACACCCTCACTGCTCAAGGAGGAGACACCAGCAAGAGGACACGAAGACACGTAGGAGATGCGTTATTCGAGACAAGGGTACATGCGCAGCCCCAGGTCCTCATGTCAAACCACAATGTGAGAGGGAGGCCTGCAGAGGATAGAAACTTGGTTGTCGGTTGAGAACAAAGCCATCAAGCTACCCCCTCCCCAAAAGGAGAGAGAGAGAGAGAGAGAGAGAGAGAGAGAGAGAGAGAGAGAGAGAGAGAGAGAGAGAGAGAGAGAGAGAGAGAGAGAGAGAGAGAGAGAGGGGGGGGGGGGAAGAGGGGGGGAGCGCAATATGGTGTCTACGAAACCCATGAGTCAAGAAGCAGAGGGGGAAGGGAGAGAGGGGAGGCTCACGGCGGCAGGGAGGTAGGCGTTGGGGCCATCCAAGCTGAACCAGGCCTCGTCGTCGAAGCTCCAGCGGTCCTCCTCGTTGCCCGTCAGCTCGTAGCTCAGATTGAAGTAGCCCATGTTGCCAATCGGAAGGGGCACAAACCAGGGCGTCTCGGGCGGCTCGTTCTCACCCCCACCTGTATCTCCATCCCGAGTGCTAGGCTTGACAACGGAGCCCACTGCTGTCACCATTCACTTGCTGTCGCTGCGATGCTGGGTTTGTGCGATGAGCAGCCTCCCCAGGACATCTGGAGTTCCATACTGGGAAGAGACTGGGAACATGGCAAGGGGAAGTGCTGAGGGAAGGAGACAAAGATATTGGGGTATACCTATACATATATGGTACAAAGATAATCAGTTAAAGATTCATAATTTTCGCGAGGGCCTTCAT
This sequence comes from Botryococcus braunii, assembly GCA_002005505.1. Taxonomy (NCBI): domain Eukaryota; kingdom Viridiplantae; phylum Chlorophyta; class Trebouxiophyceae; genus Botryococcus; species Botryococcus braunii. The sequence continues at coordinate 33,695 of KV908638.1, forward strand.
GCGTGGGTGTGCGCACACGTGTGAGAGTGTGCTGTTGCTGCATGCGCAGCAGCGCAGCAAAGTGTGGGTTTCAATCAAGCATGCTCAAGTGGGGGTCCTGGCCCTGGGTATCCCCTCATCCCACCCAACCCAAGTGAAGCCCCGTGGGTGGCTTCAAAACAGAGCAGAGCGGGAAGGCGGGGCGGGGCGCCGAGGGGGGGGGGGGAGGAGCGCGCACCCATGCGCAGGAAGCGGTCCTGAGAGAAGGTGTACTGTGGGGCCATGGCGTCGTCCCGCTGGTCCCGCACTGTGATGAGGGGGTAGCCGGGCTGCTTGAACCAGGGCGCCAGCACGGCGGCCGCCTGCTCGCGGTTCCGCAGCATGATGCCTCGGCGGTTGAGGTCGCTGCGCGGATCGTCGTTGGGCGGCCCGGCCAGCAGCGCGTCCAGCAGGCTCTGCAGCAGGTCCGCCGTCGTCGCCACCCCGTAGATGTGCCTCCTCAGGAAAGACTGCATGCCGTTCTGCGAACCCCCCCCCCCCCGGGTCAGTCAATCCCACTCTGCGAGCCCCCCCCCTCCCGCCCCCTCCTCCGGTTAGTCAACCCCACTCTGCAAGCCCCCCCGCCCCTTTCCCGGTCAGTCAACCCCACTCTGCGAGGCCCCCCACCCCCCGGGCCCCTCCCCCGGTCAGTCGAGCGCACTCTGCGGGCAACCCCCCTCCCCTCCCCCCTGGAGTAGTCGAGACCACTCTGCCAGCCCCCCCCCCTCCCCGGGGGGCAAACTTGCCGAGGCTTGGACCCCACCGCCGGCCCTCTTTCCCACCTCCCATCCAGCTTGTTCACCATGAGCCCGGGCCCGCAGATTGGCATGGCACAGTCCCAGCGGAAAGTGCAGATTGGATCCCGGAATGACACAACCCACGAGTGCTTCAGGGGCGGGGATGGGAGGGGGGAGGCCCATACCTGGAAGGAGTCCTGCAGGAGGGCCTCCCAGTAGGCCTCCAGCATGGCCAGAACGGAGGCCCCCTTGCTGTAGGCGATGCGGCCGGTGTACTGCAGCACGGCGCTGCCGCTGCTGTTGAGCTGGGGCACCAGCGCGGCGCGGTCCGGATCGTCATCCGCCTGCAGAGCCAGGCTCCGCGGCCCCTCGTGCACCCCGATCCACTCGTCTGCATGTCCCCCCGCACGCCCCAAAACACCTGTCATCACTAGGAACTCCGCTGGGGTTAAATGTGTGTGGGTTTTCGACGCGGGTTCCTTCCTTTGGAGTAGAGGTCATGCCTGTCTTGGGAAGTTTCGGACTGGACTGTGACCTCGGTGGAGACGCCAGTACTACAGACTCCGCTGCCACTCCCCCACCCCTCCGCTGGACGCACACAGGTGCACGCATGGGTAATGACTAAATCCCCAGCCCACTCCCCTTCCTTTCCGACCGACATACAGGCATGGGCAAGCTCACATATTAACAAACCCATGTGTACACATTACACATACACACAGAGAGACGGAGCGGGAGGGTGACATGCAGAAGCAAAGGCTTGTATAGGATGCGGATGCACATACCCATTGGTGATGTGGCGATCTGGAAGAAGGAAGAGCCGGACATCTTGGGGGAGGCGGCCTCCAGGCACTTGTACTCCATGAAGGTTGCTATTCCCTCGTTGACTGCCACCCCCAGTCCATGCCCCCTCTGGTTTTTTTTGTACCAAACACCATCCTTCCTCATGACACGAAGGGGTACACACTCACATACACAGACACAAACACCACACACACACACACACACACACACACACACACACACACACACACACACACACACACACACACACACACAGAGAGAGAGAGAGAGAGAGAGAGAGAGGAGAGAGAGAGAGAGAGAGAGAGAGAGAGAGAGAGAGAGAGAGAGGAGAGAGAGAGAGAGAGAGACATGGTAACGGACACACGCAAAGACAGCGCAAACACACACACACACACACACACACACACACACACACACACACACACACACAGCCACTTCAGACACCCAGACACACAGGCAGGCCGCCCCCAGCACGCACAAACGCACGCGCGCACACACATACACACGCACAGGCACACACACACACACACACACACACACACACACACACACACACACACACACAGGCGCGCGTGGGCGCGCGCACACGCACACACACACACACACAGACACACACAACCCATCCAAAAGCAGCAAAAAGGCAAAGAAGAGTGGGACTACAACATTCAAAGCAATTCTCTTGAAGGGGCAAGGCAGGGAAACAGAGCAGACACCCAAAGTGAGCGGAATGGGCTGGTACTTGTAATTTCTGCCCAGTTGGCACACGTCACCAGGTTGCCAAACCACTGATGAGCAATCTCGTGACAGACAACATCCGCACAAAGCCACTCTCCATAGGCGCCTTCCGTGCCCTGTGCCACCCCAAATCACCCCCTCCCAAGCTTGCACAGATGCTCTTCTCTTCATGTCCCCACCCCTTTGAAAATGAAACCCTGCTGAAACTGGTGAATAGCCTACACTCGTGGGCAGGATGCCTGCATGCTCAGTGACAGCCATACTCCAAGGTGCAATGCTTTGTTATGGACATACATGACTGGAATGAAGTACACTTCATTGCTTGACGAATATTAACTACGGTGATGATTCCACTTTTGCAAGGGGGTGACCCAAAAACTGACCCAAACTGGGTTCTGGGGAGACGCTTGCTCCCACGAGCCGTCTCATCTCCATTCCCTTGAAGCCATCCAGGATCAGGTTGCAAGCAGGGTCGCTATGGGGACAGGGCTGGCATCATGGACACAATGCATCAGCATCCAAGATCTGACCTCCCGCCCGTGAAGCAAAAAGTTTGGGCAAAACACTCAATCAGGACAAAGAAAACAGCAGGCCCAGGACTGGGCCTTGAGTGGGCCTGACTGGCGCAGTGCTCCCGCCCCCTTCAGACCTCTCCTTTAGAGCTTGTAAGCACTGCACTGGAAATCACACGCCAACCAATCTGCCCCTTCAGAACAAAGAACGCTGTCTGCCCTTGTGAGAGCAAGGAGCAGTTTCTGACCCCCCTATAGCAAGGAGGAATTTTTTCCCCTTCAGAACAAAAAGCACTGTCTGTCCCCTTTCGAGCAAGGAGCACTGTCTGCCCCCTTTCGAGCAAGGAGCACTTTCTGCCCCCCCCCCCCCTAGCAAGGAGCATTTTCTGCCCTTAAAGCAAGGAGCACTTTCTGCCCCTCTTAGAGCAAGGAGCAAGGAGCACTTGATCAAGTGCTCCTTGTGGAGTAAGCAAAATGGAGGGCTTGGCCTTGCAGGACTTGCAAGCCCCCCTGCAGGCCATCAGGAAGAAAGAGAAGGAAGCTGGGCAGGAAAACAAACTCCCAGGCGAGTGTGAGATCGAGCTATCCCTGATGCTTGTGTCAACTGCACAACAAATTGCTCACGCATGCATCTCACACTAATCCTCAAACACGCATCTCACACTCATCCTCAGACACGCATCTCACGCAAGTCCTCAAACACGCATCTCACATACACACACATGATAGTGTTTGGCAAGGAGGTGACGGGAGCGCACGGTGTGCAGAAGGAAGCGGTCCTCATCGAACATGATGAGGCCCCAGTTCTCCATGCTGCCCTTCTTGCCAGGAACTGCCACCAGGTTGAACACCTTGAGGGGCTGCTGCACTCCAGTCCACTGAGTGTAGAAGTCCAGCGCCCTCACAGCTGCCTGCACCAAGCCAGTGCAACTCCTCCTAAATTTTCTGCCAGTGTCCTTTTCTTCGTGGCAAGCTCCTTTATTCATAGTCCTCACGGCTAAACTCAGACCCCCTCCCACTACTCCTCCAGTGAAGGGTGTGTAACATGCGTGTCGTGAGGCAGCTTTGCTGTGCTTGAGCAAGTGGAAACGAGGTGGTTCACAGGCCTTTTCCCACCAAGTCCAACCCTAGCACTCCCTAATATCCTCGTTCCCCCTCGTTCCCCGGGGGTGGCCCACCATGGCTTCCCTCTGCATTCTTTTCCCAGTCTCTCTCTCTCTCTCTCTCTCTCTCTCTCTCTCTCTCTCTCTCTCTCTCTCTCTCTCTCTCTCTCTCTCTCTCTCTCTCTCTCCCCCACCCTTTCTCTCTCTCCCCCACCCTTTCTCTCTCTCCCCCTCCCCCCCCCCCCCCACACACACACACACACAGAGACAGGGGGGGGGGAGATGAAAAGACAAAGAGCAAGACAAGGTGGGGTTTTGGATTGCTCCAAAGATACATCCACGCCAGTGTTAACCATTCCAGCCTTGACTTCACGCAAGAAATTAAACCCCTGCCACCTTGGGAAGGGAGAGGGCTGCAAACAACACGACACATACCGCAGCAACTCATCCCCCCCCCCCCCCAAAAAAAGGAGGATATGGACAGGGAAGAGCCTGCCGACTCCCCGGCTGCTTTCAACCGGCAAAACTACTCCACCCCCCCCACGTCCATCGCACTTAGGATTCCAGCTGGTGACAGCTTCTCGCTCTCTCCCCTGACCCCCTGGGCCCGCTGCCTTCTTCTGCACTTCCACCCAGCCAACCCCTGTGCTCCGACTCCATCCCCCACCCCCCAATCACTGACTCCTCACTCCCTCACGCTCTCCCCACGGGAGTGGCTGCCCAGCCCCATTCACCTCCATGAACTCATCTAAACCAAATGGAAGCACTTATACTCCCTCCCCGCTACCCCCCACTCCCCCTCTCCTCCACCCCCTCCCCCCAGCCCCCCTTCCCTTGTACCCACCCACCCACTCCCCCCTCCCTTTCACCCCCATCCCCTCATTCCCCCTCCCTCCCCCCCCCCCCCCCCCCACTCCCCCTCCCTTTTTAGCCGCACCCTCTAACTCCCCCTACCTTACACCCCTTCCCGTCCCCACCCTCGCCCACTCCCGCTCAATCCCCATGGCGCAGCCTGCATGTGCGGCGGGCAGCAGGAGGGCGGGGGCGCTCGCCTGCATGCCGGTGTCCAGCTGCCACTCCAGGTCGGGGGTGGCCCAGCCCACCACCTGGTACAGGAAGCCCTCGCTGGTCATGGTGCGGTTCTTCAGGATGCCCACGCAGACGGCCAGCAGGTAGGGCGACATGACTGGGGTGCGGGCAAAGCGCTGCAGCAGAAGGCCGTCCTTGGAGCCGGGGAAGGCCGCCACCGCTGGCGTGTTGCTCAGCGCCACCATGTTGCTGGGGTACTGCACCGTCACCTCGAATTCCGCCTGTACCCCCACCGATCCCCAGGGTGTTGACGCGGAATTAAATCGCCATTGCAGAAATAAATCGCCATTCCGGAAATGCGGAAATGTTGAAGCGGCAAAGCGGAGTGCGCAAATGCGAAAATGGGAGATTCCCGTACTTGCAGTACAAATGGTACCGGTAAGTTGTACTGCATGCGTGTTTATAGACGCGTTACTGTTCCTAAAGCGCGTTGAAAGACGCGTTTTTGTACATTTTTTTGTACTGCAAGTCATTATGATTCCGCATTTCCTCGCCGGGGTCAAATGTGGAAATGTTTAAGCACAATTCCGCAGCATTCATGCGGAATTGCCCCGCATTTCCGCGCCACACCCTGCCGATCCCCCGTGAGGCCCCCTGCATCAGTCTTGGAACTCTGACGACAATTTGGGCCTGTACCCCCACGGATCCCCCGTGAGGCCCCCTGCATCAGTCCCGGGAGTCTCTCGATCCATTGTACCCCCACAGTGGAGACAGGAAGTCAGCACACTGAGAGAGCAGGGTTGTGCAGGCTCCCTTCTCCCTTTTATGCTCTTTAAATCTGTCAAATACACATCAACAGATTGCCACAAGGCAGTGTTGCATGCCGATGCCCCCCCCCCCCCCCGCGGGTGCGTCATGGTACGCCCCCAACCCTGCCCCATCATGGGATACGTATGTTTCAATTTTCTTCTCATAAGCACCGGACGACGTGGCCAACCAGGGCTCAAACCCAGCTGAGAAAGGTGGCCAACATGCCGGCGCGCGGATGAGACAAGCGCCCAGTTCGTCTTACGTTTCTTCTTGCTTAGAAAAAAATGTAGGCGTGTGCCCTAGCTGGCACATACTGGGAAATTAGATAATGGAGACCACTCCCACACATGTCAGACAGGGTGCACACCCTCGCGCAACCCCAGTACTTCTTGAGGTGGGGTGATGCACGACAAAACTGGGGGTGGGTGGGAGAGGTGGTAATGGGGTGGGGGAAAGACCTTGTGGGCCGGCTGGTCATAGGAGGGGAACACGTGGCGAGCTCCGGCTTGCTCCAGCTGAGTCACCACCAGCACAGAGCTGTACTGCCCGTAGTACGTGAAGGGGGCTGAGCGATACAGGCCGAGGTTGGGGGAGAAATGCGCATTGTAGCTGGCGTGCAGCGTTATGTTGGTACCCCCCGGGAGAGGCGTGTCGCTCAGATCGAAGATGACCAGGTCGGATGACTCCGTCTCTCTGGGACCCCACGCGTCTTTTGAATGTATGGCCTCTTCCTACTCATTTTTTAAGGCTATTGGCAGGGGAGGTGTGGGTGTTTGGGGATCCAATTACATACTTCTTGGGTTTACTGACAATTTGTAGTCACTTGGAAGTCCACAGGGGATATGGCCTAATGTGTTTCTACCTAGAAATAGTAAGGGCGGGAGTCCTAAATTCCTGCCCTTACTAATGTGTTACAACCTAGGAATAGTAAGGGCAGGAGTTTAGGACTCCCGCCTTTATCTGTGGTTTTTCCTTTTATGCTTGCTAAGATATGTACAACAGTGCTCCTGATAGGGTCGATCCCCCTGGAGAGGGGGAGGGGGGAGGAACTCTTATCTGTAAGCAATCGAGGTTCACACACAAGACGTGAGAGCATCTCATCCATACGCAATGGGGCTTTCAGACAAAAAGTGTGAAGCACGTCTAATCCAAAACTCGATCCAAACTTAATTTTTGTGTGTCATACATGCTGATCATACAATACAGGAACCAAGAACGATCACAGACAAGGGCACATTACCAACAATGGGGGTTTTGTCAGAGACTGTGTCAGGATGCCACCCGGCGCGCTTCACAACTTTCCATTCCCCCACATGACAATTCCCCGCCTTAAAGAATTGTATGACCAATGATGGGGGTTTTGTCTGGGATTGCACTAGGACGCTCACCCGCTGGGCTTCACATCATTCCCTCCCTGACATTCCTGTCATTCACGATACTCGATTCCCCAACCATTACAGCACCAACGATGAGGGTTTGTCTGGGGCTGTGTTTGGACGCTCACGCAGTGCGCTTCGCAACTTTTAGATCCCCAACACAAGAACTCACTCCAGCTGATTTTTGGCTACCTAGGAATCCTCCTCACAAGTAATCATTGGAGATATAACAAACGAGGGGGGTTCCCGTCTTGGATCGTGTCTGGGCGCTCACCCGGTGCGCTTGACAACTTTCCAGCAGTCGCTCGTGGGGCAGCCGCGATCGTTTCCACAAGCGCAGCCAGTCTTGCCCTCCGCGTTAGAAACCCAGATCTTGTTGTAGTTGAGGCCCGCGCTGTGCATCACCAGGCAGTTGGTGCTCTGGTTCACAGCAAAGGTGATCCCAACTTCGGCGTCGAAGGACAACTGAGCGTTGCCTTCATCCGGTGCGAAGTGATCGTTTTCGAGGTACAGGGTCAGGTTGTACAGCAGGGGCTTCGCTATTCCCAGAGGCAGTGAAGTTCCTGCATCCCCCATGAAGCACCTCTCCTTCATCTAAACCTAACCACACAAGTGATGCAGAAGAGCTTTAACTTGATCACAAAGTCATGCTGAAGAGCTCATAGCCCCAGGATCTGGCTGGAAATTCGAAAAAACTTTTCATTTTCGGCCCTGCCCATGCTCTCTACGTGTAAATGCTGGCTCACTAGTGTCCCCCAACGTGCAAGTACCCGTGGTGCAGGTTCGCTGAAAGAAGATGCTCCACGCATGAAAACACATGCAGTCCCCACACATGTTATGCCCCCCGCCCGGGGGGGGGGGGTGGGTCACTCCAAAAGCCCTCAAGTCCCTGCCCTCCATAGTCATGGTCACATCTTAAGCACTCAAATACAGTCAAGGAGGTGAGAAGGTCCGCCCCCACCCCCCCACCCCCCCACACACACACACACACGAGGGCGCGCTCAATAGACTAAGAAATAAAAAATAATGATATACGTCTTGAGCAGCCAAGACACTGGCGTGAGTATCCATACATATTAAGCAAGTAAAATCTACCCCCCCCCCCCGGGGAGGGAGTTGGGGCGTTGTGAGCAAGGAGGTGGGGCGACAAAAGCTCTTCACCTATGGGACCCTGTGTCCCCTCCCCCCCCCACCCCCCTGACATGCTCGCCCACTCACCCATTCCCTCCACCTCTGTGTCCTCCTTTGCAGACGCCTTCCAAACCAAACACACCCGCTCACATGCAGCCCCTCCCAGAGAAGAGAGGATGGCTCAGAACGGGTAGAAGAGGCGGGAAAAGGGAGCGCTGGGCCGACCGTTGAAGCTGCACAGGGTGTCGGGGCTCCAGGCGCGCACGAAGGTTTCGTTGACGGCGGTGATGGAGGCGGCGGTGTCGCTGCGCAGCTCCTCGGCCACGCTCTGCTTGTAGATGGCCTTCTGGTAGGGCGGCTGGTCCTTGGTGAAGATGATGACCAGGGACACCACCAGGCCCAGAAGCACCATCCCCAGCACCAGCCACCACCAGTGCATGCGCCCAAACATTGTGCGCCGCTTCGACCTGGCCCCGCAGTCGGAAAGGCGTGGTCAGCCCCACAGACAGCAGCGAGAAGGTTGGGGGCCCGACTTGGGAGCTGCAAGCTTTGGGACTTATCGCTGGGAATTCCAGCGCGGTGGAATTTGTTTGAACCCATTTGCCGCCCCCATCAGTGGTGTGCGGCTTTCTGGCCTAGATTGCCTCTCCTTTTGAGTCGCGGTAACCCGGATCGTTCGTGAAGATCAAACTGGAATGTGACCAGGTTGGCGGGGCTACTCTTACCGAGCCAGCCGCTCCAGCTGTGGGTCATGCCCAAGCAGAGTCGATGAGAATCTCTCGGCCAAGACAACCAGGATAGTGAGACCAGGGGGGAGAATGCAGGGCGTGGATAGCGTTTAGAACTGCTGGCAAAAGAAGACTCTTTTCCCCGTGCTAGCTATGCATAGCACCTTACTCCAGACCTCACTTTGCCCAGCAGGACCATGCAATACCATAACAAGCATGAAAGTGATACGTGCTATATCCCTACACTCGCAGTCACTCCTCCTTCCAGCATTTATTCCTTTGCAGCGCTCTCCATCAGGTCCCCCCCAACTCCTTCTTTCACTACCCCCTGGCCCCACCACGCCTTCCTTGGCCCTCGTGGCGCAGCACGTAGATCCCAAAAAATGGGATAAGATGGACAAAAGAAGATGAAAAAACGGGAAAGGGGGGGGGGGGAGCCCCTTAGGAGGGTGAGGACCCAAACAAGTGCTCCAGAAACCTGAAACGCAAAGAGAGGATTCAACGCTTTGCTGTATCGTTGTCAGAGGAGCTGAACCTCGAGATCCTCTCCCGCTCTACGTCACTGCTGGCTCATTCAAGAAGGACCTAGTATCCGAGGTCTCTGAGCAAGCGCTTGCCGCTCTCCCAGAACCGCCTCTGCCAGGCAATGCCCAGCGAGGGCTCTTCCCTGGAAGAACGAAGTGAAGGTCTCTTCCCTGGAAGTACCCAGTGAGGGCTCTTCCCTGGAAGTACCCAGGGAAGGCCATGCCCTGGAGTACCCAGTGAGGGCTCTTCCCTTCTGATGTGGCTTCCTTGGAGCCCTTGTTGCTGGCGAGCCTGTAAGGCGGTTCTTAACAAAGTGATGCACTCACCGTGAGAAATCCAGCAAGTCTTCACCCCCGTGAATCCACATGTCATCGTCGTGGTCTGCCACGGATCGCGCCGGTGTTTTCTCGTGTGAGAAGCTCTCATCTGAGCGAAGAGTTCCGTTTGCCATCAGTTCCAGGCCCTCTCCCCCCCTGGCCACCCAAGAACCAATTGGCTTGCTGGGAAGGTCTCATAGGTGCAGTGTGGGAAGCGAAGTCCTGGATAACTGGTAGTCTGAACACCAGACAGGCGACATCAGTATGCAGGCACTCCTCATCTCACAGAAAAAATTGCAGGCCTACATCAACACAGATAGCAGACTGGTGATGCACTCCCTCAGTCTCAAGATCATCCTCTGCAAGTCGCATGAGTGTGGCCCAGGAGGCCTCTTCCCGTCAGAAATATGGGCACCATGAAGTCTACCTCTAGACACTCTCATCCAAACTTTGTCCAAAGCTAGTTGAAGCACCCCGAAGTCAACGTCGCCCCACAATGTCCACTTTAAAACTTACACATAACCTACTGTGCCGGTCTCTCTAGCAAGTCTCACATGATTTGTAAATCCCTCGCCTTGCCTGTTGCCTATGTTTGTTTTGTCTTTGGATACTTGATTCCAGGCTTGGAATCTTTTCCGTACTTTGTGGAAATCGCGAGATGGAACGTCCCAAGTTCACCATCACGGGAGAAACCATGTTCACGAGGTTAAAGTAGAACACTTGCAGGCTAAAGTAAAAATTTACGGACACATTTCTCATATATAACACAAAGAAAGGTTGAAGTACTTTTTATGTTTGTCTCCTCCGTCAGGCTCCATGGGAAACGGCTGGCCCGTCACTTTCGATTAGAGCTGCAGCAAGTGACCACACTTCTGTCAAGAATTCGCCGGCCTAGGTCACAAAAATACTTAAAACACTAAATCAAGTCGGCCGAGTGGCCGTTGGCATACGCCCTGACGGCCAGATCTCCGGGTGCTACAAAAACTGATCACCCATCCGCCGGCGTTCGTTCCTTCCCATTCTCAAGACGCTCGACAAATGTAGATACTTCAGATTGCCTAGGGCCTTTATCAGCGACTATCCAGTTCCTCCTAGTGAAGGACGGGGCGTCTTGCTTACGTTCATCGACTTGCAGGCAGGGGGTTACTTAAACCTCAACCGATGCAATTAGTGGCCAGTCGCATCATGCGGCGACCTGCCGTTCCACCTGCCCCAGACCCCGTCCAGCACCCCGTCGGACCTCGGCAATCGTAGTCACACAGACGCGACACTGTAAAACTTTAGCAGTTTTAAATTGGCGTTTTGCACCCCATTAAGCATTGATATGGCAGGAAAGGTGTCAAAGCATCTTAGTGGTCACCTTCGGGCGAAGCAAAAGTAATGTTCCTCTGTACGATAGATAGCCGAGGTTCTTTCTCTTTGAAGGTCAGTCCGTACCGCAAAGGCGACACTACAGTTGCAAAATCCCTCTCTGGTATTCTCTTAAATTATTCACGGGTAGAGTGCTTAGGAAACGGCGCAGCAGGTTGCGGGCCGTGGTGCCTCGTCGACTGTCAAGCAAGGCACTTCGGTCCATGATTCCTTCAAACTGAATTTCCAATTCTAAAGGGCGTATTATGAGTGAATTCATTCATCGGTAAGTTAAGGATTTTAAGTATGCGAGTACGGGATCCGGTGTAGCCAGAGATCGACCGGTCACGACCGAATCCACTACTTCCAAGTCCATACCACCCACCCTACAACATGATACTGTGAGGTTCTCATGTACTTAATGTGGCTTCATAGATACAACTGGCTGGAGCTTGCATACTTTGTGTGTGTGTGTGTGTGTGTGTGTGTGCGTGCGCGCGCGCGCGCATGCGTGTTCTTTGTGTGGGTGTGTGTGTGTGTGTGTGTGTGTGAGAGAGAGAGAGAGAGAGAGAGAGAGAGAGAGAGAGAGAGAGAGAGAGAGAGAGAGAGAGAGAGAGAGAGAGAGAGAGAGAGAGGGAGGGAGGGAGGGAGAGAGAGATTGCACTTTTGGTTGACATCCTCTTTTGTTTCCCGAGGGCGCACGACACACACACACACACACATACACACACACACACACACACACACACACACACACACACACACACACACCTTTGCGTGTGAAGTGAAGACACAGCCTTGAGGACCTCGTCACTGCATCCTAAAATGGAAACTCCAGGGCGAACACGTACCGTCACCCAGACATCAGACCCTCGATGGCATGCTTCACTTTCACAGATGCTGGACAACTAAAACTTTGCTTGTTACCTTATCCCCCAGCCCTTTTTTTCCTGTGGCTGGCATCGGATTTCGAGGTCTTGTTAAGACTCACAATGGTAGAGTTCGAGCGATACAGAACCCCTTTGCAAGGATGGGCCAGAACTTTTAGGGAAGCAGCCTCACAGGCCAGGGAGGCTGGGCGGTCTCACACCTCATGGGCAATGAGGTGAGGAGCCAATCATGTACTGCCTCAAACTGATGGGTTACTGTCCTGGGACTGGGCAAGCACTTGCAGGAGGGCAGGGCCTCTGCACCCAAAAAGCAGTACAGCATTGCACCCCCTGGCAATAAAGGGGCAAAGCTGACAACACAGTGTGGTTGTCACTCCACCGACCTTCGAGGTAGAAGCTGCCTACAACTTCCTGCTGGAGTGAGCTAGGCAGGATCTACCCAGTCGCGGGGATGGGCTAGCACTTCTAAGAGCGCAGCTTCCCGGCTGCCAGGGTGCGGTACAACATTGTACCGCCAAGCAATGAGCGGCGGGGCTGACACCATGATGCTCTCCATCCGACCCCCATCCAGTCCAAACCGTACACCTCGGTCGTACAGCAGATTGAATTCGAGGTAGCGGCCCCTTCTGAGCAGCTGCCAGTCACGCTCTGTCCTGCCGTAGGGCTCCTCCCGCCGGGTTTTCACGATGTCCTCCCAACTTTTGAGGATGCCTCGCCCCACGTCCATGACAAACTGTAGCAGGGGCCAGACATCAGCATTGTCAGCCGTCTTTTTGTAATACGATTGCACACCTCCGCAGCTAAATGCCAGGGACCCCCAGTTTCCTTTATGTTGCCTTACAAGAGCCCGCTAGCTTACTTCTGTTTTGACAATATTGTGATTCGCGCCCCAAATGTGTGTAGTGGAGGGAGAGAGTCTGTGTGTATGTGTGTGTGGAGGGGGGGGGGGCGCGGGGTTCTGATGGTCCAACTGACACACACTCTCGCGCCCCCTCCCCTCTCCATTCTCTCTGTCATTTACGCGTGCATATGTGTGTGTATGTGTGTGTGTGTGTGTGTGTGTGTGTGTGTGTGTGTGTGTGTGTGTGTGTGTGTGTGTGTGTGTGTGTGTGTGTGTGCTTTGTTGGGGGGGGGGGGTGTGGCTGAGGGTGGAAGGGTTTGTCTTGAATGAGCAGAAAGGCGGGGAGCGCTGTTCCTAGGTAATCTGTTAGGAGGGGGGCCAGGGAGGCCTTCACCTGCTGGGCATCAAAGCCATTTTCTGGAGAGTCTTCCAGATCGTCAAAGAAGATGCCTCCAATCCCGCGATGCTCCCTCCGTGCCGGTAAATAAAAGTAGCGATCACACCACGCTTTGTACTCTGGGTACAGCTGCGGGCTGTGCTTATCACACACCTGCGCCCCATTCATTCTCTCCGCCTTCGTCATCTAAGTGGGACCCTCCCCTCCCCCCCCCCCCCCGGCGCCACACACACACAGAATAGGTTTATCTGCAAAATTAACCGACATGGATGACAGCACAACACATGGGGAAGGAGGGGAGCAAAAATCTGAGGAACATAACCAAAATGAGATAGGGAGGCAAAGCGGAGAGGGACAAAGAGCTGACACACTGGTGAGGAGGAACACAGTCAATCCATTGCAAAGTGTATAGGACCAAGGAGGAGGGGGAAAAGGGGGGGGCGGGGTGGTGCAGAGGTATGAGTTGAAATCGACTACCAGGCTCCGATAAATGACAAAATGGGAATAGCTAAAAGAAAAATTGTTCCTCGCCTGCTTCCAGAAGGAATGGAACTGGCGTGCATCCTCTGGAAAAAGATAAACTGGCGTTAAATCAGCTCCTCCACCATACCATGTGCTGTCCCCCACCTGCACATCTGCCACATCTGTCATTTAAACACTACCAACACTGTAATTTCTAACCAAGAATACATCCTACATCACCTTTGGAAACAAACAAACACACACACACACACACACACACACACACACACACACACACACACACACACACACACACACACACACCCACACACACACACACACTCTCTCTCTCTCTCTCTCTCTCTCTCTCTCTCTCTCTCTCTCTCTCTCTCTCTCTCTCTCTCACACACACACACACACACACACACACACACACACACACACACACACACACACACACACACACACACACACACACATAAAATCTGAGAGTGCGCTCACAAGTTAGTCCTCACCGCTGGTTGACAGGCGGCACGGCCCATTCAAGACTTCAAATTTCTCTGGAGAGCCTGCTTACTCACTCCACCCTAAGGTAGCTGATGTCAGGAGAGGGCTTCTGTCTTGCTGGGGTTTTGATTCAGACATTTGGCTGCTGAGGGCCCTGGGTAGCGCAGTGTTCCTGTGCTGTAGGATCTACCATCCGTCAGATGTGCCTGTGTCTGTGTTTTTGCAAACAATATTGACTTGGAGGGTAGGATCTACCCATCAGATGCGGCTGACGTCGATGAGTGGAGGAAGTGTTGATGTGCCATGAGGTACACCACAGTTACATGCAGGTGTAGGTGATGGAAGATATGCTCATCCGGAGGACAGTGTACCATCATGTGCATGAAGCTCGGGCAGTCTGGGCCCATATCAGATGTCAGATGGCTCTCCTTTGCTCGGGTCTGAATTGGGGTCAGTGCAGAAAATCTTGGCGACTTGCGACATTCCTACCTGCAGATTCTTTTGCAAAACTCAAGGCATCCGTTTCAGATGCTGCAGTCTCAAACTTTTTTTGGCTAAATGCCAATTGTCAATGTCACATGCGCGTTCACCGCCTACCTCCCTAGGGCGGCAAGAGGGAAAGGAAATGGGATGCAGCAGACTACTAAAGAGCACTCAAAAAGGACTGGAGTGGAGGGGTAGGGATCGATCCTTTCCCTTTACTTATACTTTGCAACGTGCAGCGCTCCCACCCCCCTCCCCCTCCCTGAGAAAAAGTACTGCACACCAAGGAAAAGGGGTCTGATGAAGAGAAGGGGGGGGGGGGGAGGGAGGGCAGGAGACCTGGAACATGCGGACATCAGCTCGCAGAGTGGGAATCAAAGGGTGCTGCGGGTGGAAGACAAGAGAAAGTGCCAGCGCATTGTATGGTTGGCCGCCGGTGGGATCGATCCCCCGCCCTCTTTCCGTCATGGCCTTTGCCCGCTCAGCCGACAGGACCCCCGAAATGACGCTGATGTTGACCGCTGCCTGCAGCCCATGTCAGTAAAAAAACACTGGTCCTTGCCACAGTCACAGCTTTACTGATTACGAATGTTCCAGACACAGTACCGCCAATTCTCAGGAAGTGCAACTTACTATGCCTTGGTCAACAATATCTGTGTGCCTCCGCAGCACTTTCAAGGTTCAAGGTTCTCAGCAGGATGCTACAGCGGTTTTGTCTGCCTTGTAAACACATTGAGGTCTCCCAGAGGAACTTTGTTACAGAGAGGTTGAAGAGGACATGTTGTACCTTCTGCTCCACCCTTGGGCAGATGTCACAGGAGATGTTGGATCTTCGAATGGATTTTGCATGGAAACAGACATCTGGCATTGATAAGAGTGAGAGGATCTGTCATGGAGGGTGCTCCCAGCAACCCTGCAATATGATGATTAGATGCCACGACAAGTGTATGGCAAGAAAGCGCATGCTTTCATGGGTGCGTGACTGTATGGGAATATGATTATGGATGGGTAAATGTCCAAGCCTTCTGTGAATGCAATCAAAAGAGGCTGACAGTGTTGTGCAATGTTGCTGAAAACTCCTACCTTTTCAAGCAGATTCCCATCTTCAAGCACAGCTGTGACCCCGAAGCCCGTGCTTGGAGTGCTGGGATTGCGGTGAAATGTATCTAATTGGAATTGTTTCCCACTCTCGTCAATTTCTGTTGCTCTCTGCAAAATGTTATGTCGTTGAGCACCACTCCGAAATGCACTGATATTTGGCCAACTGGTCAAACGCAACATGACAAACGACGGCACTGGACAAAAGAACGTATGTTTGGATCTGGACATTACCTTGATTATGTCGAGCTGGAGTTCCACCAGAAAGTTTTCAAAATCTTTAGCGCCACGCGATAAGGTAGTCTCCGTATCCACATGGGAACATCTTATCAGAGATCTATCATATACAGAACATTTCCTTCTCAACGGTTGTATAGTACTTCCTCTAGGAAGAACAAGTGTCACCAAACCTCTGTGCTTGAGACTGCAGCGAACTGCATGCACCGCAACTTCGGCCCTCATACATGATGAATCATGAATCAGGGCATGACACACATACATAGAACGTTCCAATGATTGATAGGCAGAGAAGTTAGCTACAACACAACCATCAATCTCCAAGAGATCTTCGTCGGGATGAGGACGATCAAATCGGAGCAAACCGGATTTGAACTTCCGCCATCCCGATAATGCCACGAGGCGAGTTTTTCGAAGTGAACATGTGCCTGGATGTGTGTGTCAGGTGTAAGAGTGGATATATGTCACATATGACACATACGATATGTGTCAGGATGAAAGGTGAAGCGGTTTGTATCAAAATCCCGTGCAGGGTAGGGCCCTTGTGTCTAAGCAAGGGTTGCACAACCAGACATGCAAATAACGGTCAACCCGGGGTATCCGGTACAGGTTCAGAAAAAGACCGCACACCTTAGAAATCCTGCATGTGGGTACGCGGAATTCAGGGGCCATACACAAAAGGTGATGGTGAAAACCCTAGGTTTGTATAGCAGGACGTTTCTGGAGCCATAACGTGGACAGGTCAATTCACAATGCAGTGGGATGAGTGTCCATGATATTTAGAATAAGAGTGAAGCCTATCCTAACCGCACACCATAAATCGTGCATGCGGGTACGAGGAATATAGGGGCCGGGTGACAAAAAGGGGGGTAGCGAGAAACCCGAGGGAGAGAGAGCGAGAGCGAGAGAGAGGAGGGGGGGGGGAGAGAGAGAGAGAGAGAGAGAGAGAGAGAGAGAGAGAGAGAGAGAGAGAGAGAGAGAGAGAGAGAGAGAGAGAGAGAGAGAGAGAGAGAGAGAGAGGGGGGGGGGGGGGGGGGGGGGGGGGAGAGAGACAGAGAGAGAGAGACAGAGAATAAGAGAGAGAGAGAGAGAGAGAGAGAGAGAGAGAGAGAGAGAGAGAGAGAGAGAGAGAGAGAGAGAGAGAGAGAGAGAGAGACAGAGAGAGAGGGGGGGGAGGGGAGAGAGAGGGGGGGGGGGGGAGGAGGAGAGAGAGAGAGAGAGAGAGAGAGAGAGAGAGAGAGAGAGAGAGAGAGAGAGAGAGAGAGAGAGAGAGAGAGAGAGAGAGAGAGGAGAGGGGGGGGGGGGGGGGGAGTGTCCACTGTACCCCATTGTTGGCCAGCAAAAGGAATGCGTCCAGGAGAAGAAGTTGGATCCGCTGGCGGGCAGGCCCCTCTGGACAAGCGTCCAGACGGACTTATGGTATGCGACGGATTTATGGTATGCGGTTTGGATAGGCTTCACTCTTAATATTGAACGTAACTGCAGGTATATAACTGTCAGAGATCCCGGTGAGGGGGGGGGGGGGGGCGAGCTGTGGCTGCAACACCTGTGCACCTTGAATGCAACTTTTACTTTGAAGTACGAGAGGATACGGCATTTGGAACAAAAAGGCCGTATCATCTCCCGAACTCACAAGGTATGCGGCTCGCTTCATTTACTAGGGAGACTGATTTGTTTCACTGTTACCTTAACGAGGGCCCCTAGTCTAGGGGACGTGGCTGCCGGAGTACAGTTTGATTGATTGGCAAGGTGTAGCAAGAGTCGTTGAACGTTGTAACGCGTGCGTGCCTAGCATAACTATGAGGTCGTATAGGGCCGTTCGGACCAGCTCTGCCACCGTGGCGCCACTTGAGGGTCTGCCTAACTAGGCTATAGCACATCTTGGGCAGACTGGCAACAAAGTTTCTGGGGGACTACGAGTTTCTCATGTCTCCGGCCCGTGTATGCATGTGTGTGTCTCTAGCCCGAAATAGTGACCCAGCACAGGAGTAGCCCACCGTCGTCCTCATGGGTGGGAGGGAGGTAGAACGGCACTACGGTGCTCAATCCTCCTAATAGGGTGTTTGTCCTGGTCCCCTGGGATAGGCACCCATGGGGGGCATGATACGCTCTCTGGTAGAATCAACCCTGGCGTGAGGGGGGAACTCTCGTTTCATCCAGTCTCGTTTCGTTCACTCTTTGCAAAACTCTTTATAGGCTTCACTCTTTATTCTAAAAATAGAAGCATAGTATATCCGCCCACCAGCAAGAGGTTGCTGGGATGGATAACACAGTGACGAAGACATTTTCATTATGCAGTGGACAACAGTCCAAGATGTCTTGCAGGCACCAGTGCAGAGGGGTGATTGCCAAAGGAACAACTGCAGATAGCCCACGCCCAAGCCAACAGGTGTCGGAAACGTTGACAAACGGGGTTCGAAGCAGGGCGTGTGAAGATGAAGTGGTGCTCATTGCCGACTGCCCTCGTGCGACATATGTCATAACGACGAACGTGGCCAGGAATGTCACTCTTACGGCCCCCGCATGCTGGGAAGCCACATACACCCTTAGGGACCGTAAGAATACCCAGGGACATCAATGCGTGTAGTAAGAGGGTTCGCCGCGGAACGTGGGCAGAGCAATGAAACCATCAATGATATGAACATAGCTGGACACGCTCGCACGAGCCCAGTTGAGGAATACCACTCGAATCATGCGACGGGTCACACTGCCCGTGAACAGTGGAACTTTGTGATGGCCTAAAGGTCAATGGGGATCTTGGAGGATTGTAAATGCCATGAGTGGGTCTACTTCTAGAGATTTTTACCTGGAGGCTCAGGGGAACGAAGCTGCGCACCTGCGGGACCTTGTACATCATATTTTCTCCACCAGTTAGTCCCATTGTACGTCTTTTTCCACTGTACTTTGCAGCACTTCCACGCCTGTGCGTGTTAAGCTTGGGCGAGCACATTTCAGGCAAAAATTTAGAGGTGTGGAGAATCACAGGTGACGACTCATTTGAAGCTGCGTAAGAATGCAGGGCGTGCTTCGGGAACAGGGAGGAAGGGCCGCGACCTACCTTGATCAGTACATCGTTCGAGCCGGCCTGACCCACAGGTTGGGAATCGAAGGTTTAAGTCAAAGTTTTGCTGCCGGCGCTGGCTCCTCACATGAATTATACAGGACGTACTGCATCCCTGACTTTGCGACCCGGGATCAAGGCACGAACCCTAGCCCAGTATCTACAGTCGTGGCCCATACTTGTGTTGAAGATTGGAGCATGCCTTGGTTCCTAAGCCTAGTTGAACCCCGCGTTTGGGGTCTGCGATGTTGCACTGCAAGAGAGGGAACCAGAGCCCCTGTTTCCACGCGCAAGGAACTTGCCAGGAGTGGTGAGCTGCATCGGGGGAATACGGGTTTCTGTGTTCTATTGTCTGACCATAATGCCCATATGTAGACTTCTGGCTATAAGGCTAAATTTGAATATCATATTGTTCGGGAGAGGTAATCTTGAGGGTAAAAGTTTGTGAACCGTGTAGAGTGACATGCCATAGGGAGCAGTGACATGCCTACGACAGGTGACGAGATGCAAACCTGTTAAGTTGGTCACAGGTTTAATAATGATCATATGAATGGAACAGGACGGGCAAAAACATGGGCACCGGATCAGCCGTGGAACATTTGCATAAAACGACGCCTGGCAGATGTGGCCGAGCATCGGAGGGAGGATAATCCGCCACCAACAAGATACACCACTGTCTCCTATGAAGGACCCTGGTCGGCATCAGTTGGACGCTGTAAGGTACGCTGAATTCACAGAGCTTCACGCTTCCAGCTGTACTCGGTGGAACTGTGAGATTTTGAACAATGTGTAGCACCTGCGGTGTGAGGCAGTTGTCCCACAGTGTCCAGGCAATACAGGCCTATCTGACTGTACAACACGAGCATTGCGTAAGTAAATTCTACAGGAGAACAACCTTGAAAAGGTGGGTTGACTGCCAGGCGCGGCATCTGCGAACTCTCTGAGATTGAGCGGTTGTTGTAGACTGCAAGATGTGAGGCTACTGAGCTGCATTCCTTCCCACCCCCTTAGTCAGGCCTTGTCTGCTAGTCTTAAGGGCAAGTGCTAAGGCTTGAAAGGCGGAGCGCAGAAGCTGAGTCTGTTCAGCACATTTTCTGCGTTTGCAGCCGCCCCCATCATCATGAGTCTTGAGGCGGGAGGCAGTGCGGCAGCATCCATGGGTCCTAAGGCTGGCATAGCTTTCACACTCTGTTCTTTCGGAGCCTTCACAACAGGTGCTGCCCTGCCCGCTTGTTCCCACCCTGCAAGAGCTTCAGACCCATGTGCTCCCACCCCTTCACATGCGCTGCAATAGGAGCAATGCCTCCCTGGCCCACTCTGGCCCCAACCTCTCCCACCTTATGGTCGCAAGTACAAAGTGCTTGGCCTTCATAGAGAGAGCGGGTGGGAAGGGGGGGAGGGAGGGAGGGAGAGAGGAGAGAGGGGGGGAAGAGAGAGAGAGAGAGGTGGGGGGGGAGAGAGGGAGGGGGAGAGAGAGTGTGTGTGAGAGTGATTGAGAGTGAGAGTGAGAGAGAGAAAAGAACGGGAGAGAGAGAATGAGGGGGTGTGTGTGTGTGTGTGTGAGCGAGAGAGAGGGAGAGAGAGAGAGAAAGAGAGAGAGAGAGAGAGAGAGAGAGGGGGGGGTGTGAGTGTGTGTGTGTGTGTGTGTGAGAGAGAGAGAGAGAGAGTGTGTGTGTGTGTGTGAGAGAGAGAGAGAGAGGGAGAGAGAGAGAGAGAGAGAGAGAGAGAGAGAGAGAGAGAGAGAGAGAGAGAGAGAGAGAGAGAGAGAGAGAGAGAGAGAGAGAGAGAGAGAGAGAGAGAGAGAGAGAGCACATGGGCGCATCTGCAGGGGCTTGGGTAAGTATAACACAAACAAACGCAGACACAGCCATGGACCTGCACCTCTTACTAAAGTTGGGAAGGAAAACTGAACAGGGCTGCTGCACTGGTTCACCTCACCATACATACACCGCCTGGTGTACCAGCCAGACAGGCCGGAGGTCCAAGTGACGGTGCTGAGCCTGCTGGCGCGGCCCGCCACTTACACCATCCCCCTGTCAGAAATCACGCCGCCCAACACCCTACGCCCCCAGGCTTCATTCCAGGTGCGGCCCCCAAGATGAGCCCGCTACATCTGCAGTTCAAGGTCGTGGCCATCTGCTCCCTCCCCTGCACTGGCTGTCAGAGTCTGGTGTTTGATATGCCAAGCACCTTGTTCGCCAGCTGGCTCCTCGCCGGGTGTGACATGTAGAAAAGCTTGAAACATTGGGGTTGGGGCGTTGAAACATTGGGTTGATATGTTTCGTCCCATGCTTGAAAGTAAATTACTTCTGTTCCACTCCTGAAACCCTGATCTCGTAGATTACTTCTGTTCAGCTGGAGTGCCGCCTTCAATAGCTCACTATCCTGGAGTGGTGTTGTACATTTGCATATAGCCCCGGGGTAGGGTACACCTTGACCCCTAGAGCGGTACAAACAATGGAGGACAAAATGACTAGATCCTTGGGATTGTTTTACTATTGCCCCCTGGATACCCGGAGTAAAAGAGTGGAGACGCTCACGGCATGGCTCGGGTGATGCAGTGGAAGGGGAAGGTGTTTTACATTGACAGCGATCACTTTCCAGACGGGAACCTGTTGCGGCGCCTCACACCGCAGGAACCCGGTCTCACAGATCCCCCGGCGGGTACCGTCACGGAGCCCCGATGACGCTTTTCAAGTGGCGGAACCACTCACCTCTCCAGGAGGCCCCTCTGCGCTAAGCAGGGCATCTGCGGACACAGGGATTGAATGTGCAATAGGATGTTGCTGGTAGCAGGTCGCTACGGCGAAAGGGGTAGCGGGCGGCAGTACCAGGTCGCTATGGCGAAAGCGGTAGCGGGGCCCAGTACCAGGTCGATACGGCGGAAGTAATACTGGCAGCAGCATCAGGTCGCTTTGGCAAATGCGGTACCGGCAGCAGTGGGTATCTTCTCCGCGTGTGCCGGGTCATGCACACTTAACACTCTTTCTGAACCGGGTAGCTACGCTGAAAGCGGTACTGGCGGCAGGACCAGGTCGCTACGGGTCTGAAAAGTGGTATCGGCAGCAGTGGGTGCCGTACCATTGGCATCTGGCTGAGGTTTTAAGGGGCAAGGGTCCACAGCTCACTCCACAGGCAGCGTTGCGGTGTTTGGCTCCTTGGTTTTCTCTGTTCGTGCCGTATGTAGCAGTGGAATCCGGGAGGCTGCCCGCCCAGGATATTGATGGACCTCTCCAGGTACTTTACTGTGGGTTTGTACTTGACGGCATATGCACATGAAAGGACCTCTTTAGGCTTTGCGCTCGACAGCATATCCGTTGGAACAGACCTCTTCATGTGCAGGTAGAGGTCCCGTTTGCAACCTGCTGGTGGATTGCGAGTGCTAGGGAAAGTGATTGCTGGTGATTAATTATAGCGAGTATCATAAGCAAGTTCGGGGTGATCCTTACCTCAGGCACTCCGTGTCTCTGTGGGGCGGGTCATCAAATTTAAAGTGTTGACGCTAGTGGATGTCCAAGGGTTACGTAGTGTGTTTTGTATGTGTACTTCGTTCGGGGCTCGTTCACGTCACTCTGTGTCAACGTTGGCTTCATCAGAGGAAGGTGAGGAGCTAGATGTTTTAGGGCTGCGTGCCATTTCATTCAAGTTGAGCATTCTTTTAGTGTGTGCCAATGCAGTTTCTCCTGATGATGGCATTGTCATGTGTTATTGCTGTGGCCCTCTCATGTGCCAAGTATGAAAGATTAGTTGGTACGGATTTAGGATGCATTGCTGCTTATTTCGTATGGCAGTGGTGATCGACAGTTGTTGACGTATAAGAATTTGAGTATAATTGATGGTACGGAGTGTCCCTTGCTGGCAGCCCGAGGCCTTGGCAAGCAAGGGGAAGTATGAGTTTCTTGGTTGTGGTTGTCGAGGCCCCGTGCCTGACAGATACGCAACAAGAATAGAATAAGATCTTCAACCCATCCGGATCAGGCCTGTCACAGTCGTGACCGTGATGGCTTCAATAGGACCACTTCGTGGTACTGTGAGATTGCTGCGTGTAGAGGGGGTGTAGAGGGGGATGGAGGAAAACAGTGTTAGAAGTGAGTTTACGTTACGCCCGTCGATATGTGTGACGTGTGCAAGAAAGGCAGTCGGATGTAATACTCTTTTCTTGCGATTAAATTTTGAAGTCCATCTGTACCTCCTTCACAACCGGGGATGGGGTTCAGACCGGCGTGGAGTAAGTCAGGCTCTAGGTTTCTGCTAGGAGACAAGGTCACACCCCGCAGAGCAGCGCACGAGAGCACGTGGCAGTGGTGATTCCTAGACTCCTTTTTGTAAACGGCGCACACAGCCGAGGATTGCTGCAAAGTGACACCGCCGCTGATGTATACATTACGTTACGTTACGTAATGATGCTCTGAACAACTGGGAGTGGGAGCGCATCGAAGGGTGTTAAAGCCGCTGCAGCTGCGGTTGACGGCCTGCACCTCTTTGTCTCTGCATTCTCATGCCGGAAAGCTTGGCCAACAGAATCAAGACTGTACAAATGTTCGATTGTCAATGGCGTTTTGTGAAGCACTGCCCTAGTGGTGTGGAACTCAACATTGTTGGTTGAAAGAATGCAGTGCCACTTGATTTAATGTAAAGAGTGAAGCGTATCCTAACCGCATACCATAAATCCGACATGCACTTGATTTGATCCTCCGAATACTCCACATACATGTTTCATTCCGCTGGAAAACTGTCCTGTGTGTGTCTGTTGGGGGGGGGAGGGGGGGGAGAGGGAGAGGGCGGTCACAGTGGCAGCTACAAATGAAACTTGTTGCCAGTCATGATTCACTGTCAGTGGCCCCAGGTTTCCGCATACCCACGTGCAGTATACATGGTTTTTGGTTACGATTTGCTTCACGTTTGTATCCTAGATGAGACTAAACTGACGAAGACTTGTCCCTCCACATTCCCTGGGGCACCTGAAGAGCGGGTTCGGACGCCCCTGATGAGCAAGGCACAGCATCCATCTTGCCGTGTTTGATGCAAAAAGCCACCGGGAGCAAGATCCGTCTTTCTGCGTGAGCTGCTGGGTTGCATGTCACGTCACATTGTTGCGAGTGGGGTTCTGTCTAGACATGCGCCGCCCGTTTAGATGTTTCCCTACAATATTTCAAACGAAAAGTGAAGCGCATCCTGACCGCGACCCATGTGTCCCACATGTCGGCACATCATTTTCATCAATTTCTTCGCCATTGAGAGCCTCACTTGGGACGCGTAGCAATATCGGCACTTGGTTGGCCTTCCTTGCAAGCAAACATATAGATCATCTGCGACAGATGTTATAAGCATGCGCGATGCCATTCACACATTCGTCATCTCCGGGACTTGTCACATGGCTTGTGATGTGCATGTTCAGCGGGCCATGTCACACTTCCTAAATGCTAAGCGGCTCTCTCGAGTCGGAGCCTCTAATCGTGGCAGCCACAGAGAGGTCCCCTCGTGGGCTCAAAAGCAGAATCAGGAGCGTGCGCATGAGAATCCGCATCCCACGCACACTTGAAAATCGTTCTCGTCATCAGCTGCCTTCTGCTGAGTTCAAGTCAAATGAAAAATACATTGTATATTTATATCTGTACATTGAGTGAGCTGGTTAGAATCGACGTTTTTTGAATGGGTGCCCTCTCGTTTGAGAATGGGTAACTCCGCATGCGAGCGGTTGCCAGAGATAGCGATACGGAAAAGGAGCTACGTTTGAAAAGAAAGATTTGAATAGAGTGATACTTATTGTTCCTGATATGGGGGATCCCAACGGGCAAGGAATCAAGACGGCTGGAAATAACAGCGGCGTGCCGCACGGATCCCAGGACGGCGAAGTCTTTGGGACAGGAGAAGAACCTTCCACAGTAGGACTTACTCTGCTGTGCAGTAGACGCTTTGGAAGGATGGGAGTTGCAAAGGCTTCACCACCAAGTTGTGAATGAACGTTTATCCACTGACTGTGACATGTCTGTATGGGACGCACTGTGTCATCATACTTGTCTTATATATTAGAGCGCAAGCGCTGCATTGCGCCTTCTCATTGACTGACATTGTTCTATCTTAAAAATTGCAGTTTCTTTGTACATACTTCCCAAATTTAGCCCGCAGAGGTTGAGAAAGTGGAAAAGAATTAGTAGGCAAGTGAAGGGGTTGCAGTCCCTTTGGGACCAAAATTGGGATGTAAGATTAAGGTAGCTTTCTGTAAGAAGGTCTTTGCTGTAGTCATGTGGCATGTTGATGCTGATGAAGGAAAAATGCTGGTAGGTGGACTTCACCGGGGGGCGCGGCTTCAATCGCACAGCCTCCCGCAGCTGTGTGGAAGATATAGATGACCTCATACAGGCTGCTTATGAACGGCTGGAGCACAAGGAAAAGATTCGAGCTGTGCGCCCCATCCCTCGAATGTGGTCATGATTCGAGGGGTAGTATGGGGTTGATTTGCAATTGCCACAATGTGGAGCAAGCCCTGACGGGGCTTTGTAAGGTGTATGTGCATGGGCGCATTCTCTCAAAGCACTAACCTCCTTTTTCTCTATACTCCGTGCCTCCCTTTCTCTCTCTCTCTCTCTCTCTCTCTCTCTCTCTCTCTCTCTCTCTCTCTCTCTCTCTCTCTCTCTCTCTCTCTCTCTCTCTCTCTCTCTCTTTCTCGTGCGCGCTCTCACTCCGTCCCTCCCTCTTTCTGTTTCTCTCTCGTCCTTCGCCCTCTTCCTCCCGAAAGCATGGAGAGAGGGGGAGTGGAAAGAGGTGGAGAAGGGGGAAGGGGTTGAGTAGGGGGAGAAGACCGGGGAGAGGGTGGGAGAGATCAGAAGTAATTTTGTGGGAGAGGGCCGAGAGGGAGGGAGAAAGAGAGTAGAAAGAGTAAAAGAGAAATAAAGGGAGGTAGGGACCGAGCAAGAGATAGAGGAGATGAGAGTGAGGGAAGGGCAGGGGTAGGGGAGAACCTGTATGCATGCGCACATGGGCACTTACACACCTGAAGACACATTCTCTCTCTCTCTCTCTCTCTCTCTCTCTCTCTCTCTCTCTCTCTCTCTCTCTCTCTCTCTCTCTCTCTCTCTCTCTCTCTCTCTCTCTCTCTCTCTCTCTTCCCTATGCCCCACCCCCTCTCCCCCCGTCCCTCTGTCTGTCTGTGTGTGTCTCATGTCGTACGCACACACGTGCGCGCCCGCACATTCGGGAGAGGTAAAGAGAGAAAGAGTGAGCGTGTTTTGCCAGTCAATAATGCGCATATGCATGCTAAGCGATTGTGCGAGTGCCATTTGTGCGAATGGTGTGTGTGAGAGGGAAATGGGGATTAGGGAGCAGAGCTGGGCGCATGGCAAATCCCCTCCTCACACCCAGAAATGCACTGGGGGCCTGATTAAGCAACTGGTCCTAATCAGGAAAGAAGTGGCTGATGGATGATGAAATGGGGGTCTTCTGTGTAGGCTGTGCTGCATGATCAGGAGGAAGGGGTTGTGGTTGTGGACCTGAACCGCTCCCGCACTCTGAAGGCCCGCCACCGCAAGCGCATGCTTGATCAGGCAATGCAAACAGAGGACATGGACAACCAGCTCTTCCTCCTTCGCATTAAGGAGCGCTTGGACAGGCAATGGCCCCTTAGCTTTCTTATCCTTTCATCTGCGGGCATTCCTTCAACGTTTAACCCCTGAAACAGTGAGTTTGCTGAGGACGAGTTTCTGCTGGTGATGTTTTCGCCTGAAGCTATGGCCAAGATAGAGTAAGGAGGAGATTAGCATCTCTCTCTTCTCTCTCCCCCCCCCTCTCTCTCTCTCTGTGTGTGTGTGTGTGTGTGTGTGTGTGTGTGTGTGTGTGTGTGTGTGTGTGTGTGTGTGTGGCGTGTTACAGGTCCCCCCCCCTTTTTTTTGGGGGGGGGGGGAGGGGACTTGATTTGTGCGTATTGTTCTAGGCACCGCACATGCTGGCGCGCGTGTGCCACGAACACACACACACACATACACACACACACACACACACACACACACACACACACACACACACAACGCAGACTCTGTACATGTGCTATGCAGTCTCGCAAAAGACGTTGAGCCCATCAACAAGGTGAAGGTGCATTGCATTTGCAGATGCACACATCTGGTCAGGGTCGAGCCTGCCTCTTTGTCAAGTTTGAGGCTCCCACCTGCCCCCACAACCAAACACATGCATCATGCATCACTTCTTGGAGGTGTCTTGTCTGTACCCATCCTCTCCAAACAGTGCCCCACACTGGCTTCCCATGGCCCCTCACGTGTCCCCCAGACTGGCCCCCCATGTGGCCCCCAGACTGGTCCCCCTGTGTCCCCTAGACTGGCCCCTCACGTGTCCCCCAGACTGGCCCCCCATGTGGCCCCCAGACTGGTCCCCCTGTGTCCCCCAGACTGGCCCCCCATGTGTCCCCCAGACTGGCCACCACGTGTCCCCCAGACTGGCCCCCCAAGGGTCCCCCAGACAGCGGAGGTGGGCGGGGCGCAGGGTGGGGGTGCAGCTGGCGGAGGTGGAGGTGCGCTTCCGCCACCTCAGCGTGGAGGCGGAGGCCTTTTCCAGCGGGCGGGCCCTCCCCTCCATCTACAACAGCTTCCGTGACGTGCTCGAGGTGCCCCCCCCCCCCCCCGGCGGGGTAGAGCCAATTGGAGGGTGACTCACGGGATTTAGGACTTAAGGGTTTAGGGTTGGGGGGGGGCAGCAGTCGAGGGTCCCGTGGCGATGCTGTTCCTGTGGTGGTTGGACGCCTTGCACCACCTTTTCCTTTGGTAGTTTTTTTTGGGGGGGGGGGGGCGAGTGTTCTTGCAGACTAGGTTTGGGGGCTGGGTTGAGGGGGCCTTGGAAAAAGAGGATTTGAAAAAATTGGATCGGGAGTGACTTGAACAGGAGACGTTGAGGATTGAATTGGTGACTCGGGAAAAGAGCAGTCCAGGATTGGGGGCGACTTGAAAACGAGCCGTCGAGGATTGAGGGTGCCTCGGAAAAGAGCAATCGAGCACACCTGCGGCTGAGCTGGCTGGACACTGCGCACATCCATTCTGTTGGGTTTGCAGGATTTTTTTTTTTTTTTTTTTTTTTTGTCGTTGCGGTCTAGATTGGGGGCGGCTGAAGGGGGAGAGATCGGGGAAGACAGGGGGAAACAGTCGTGGGGGAAGACAGTCGTGGCTGCCGTCCTCCTCAGTCGCCCGGGAGGGCTTGAGAGGCGGGGACTGGTCCGTGGCCCACTGGGAGGGAGGCAAGGTCGACTCCTGACATTGATGTGCGGTGGTGATTGAAACCCGTAGAGCACTGGGATGCAGATTTACCGTCCTGGATTCTGGGGAAGGTACCAAGGGGAGGAGAAGGAAGACTGCATTGTGTGAAGGGATAGGGTTGAGACATACTGGGGTTTGGAGTGTGGTGAAATGCGTTTAGGGAGGCCCTGACCCTTAGGCGGCCTGTTTTGGAAACCCACAGCAGTGGAAAGTACGGGCTTAAGGCATATTTATTGGATCCCAATCCAACAGGACATTTAAAAGGAATGTCTGGCACCCCAAAAGAGTAGAGAGTGAAATGTGTAGAGAGTGGAATTTGGGGGTTCAGGGCGCCCTGCGAACGTGCGGTCTGCTGCGGAAAGGCAAAATCAAGCTGGACGTGATAAAGGACGCCTCGGGGATTGTGAGGCCTGGCCGCCTGACCCTGTTGCTGGGCCCTCCCGGATGCGGGAAGTCCACGCTGTTGAAAGCGCTTGCGGGGAAGCTGCGGGGCAGTGCTGAGCTGAAGATGACCGGGGAAATTCTTTACAATGGATACCGCCTGGACGAGTTCATCCCTGAGCGGACTGCCGGATATGTGTCACAGTCCGACAGCCACATCGCAGAGTTGTCGGTTAGATTCCACCCCGCTCCATGCAGGAAAATCTGCTCGCCCCTTTTGGGTGATGCGCTTGTGGACTTGTGCGAGAAAGTAGCCAGGCCCTCTCTGATCCTCTCAGGCATGTGGGAGCCACATGATAGGGGGTTGGGGAGGGAGGGGGGGACTTCTGGGGTACCGCATCAGGACGGTGGCACAGTCTTCATGTCTATCATAATATCTGTGTAAAAAAGAAAAGAAGAGAAAAAGGAAGAGAGCCCATGGGTTGCCGGTCGGAGAAACACGCACGCACTCATGATGATGACGGGGACATGGGACGCAAGGATGAGGATCATGACAGAAAGAGCACTTGACAAGTTTTTCAACTGCATGATCTCCCCCTCAAGCTCTGTGCTGGGCAAGGTGCCCAGCACAGAGCTTGACGGGGAGATCATGCAGTGTGGAGCATCCATCGTCCCAAAGCCCTGGATGGTATGGGAGTGTTGGACTGGGGCAGCTGGGAGCTAGGGAAAGGGGGGGGGGAGGGACAGCTGGTGGACAGAATGGCAGTTTTGTCAGTCACAGGGAATTGATCCAGAGAGCGTCCCCTACACAACAGAAGCATAACTACCGAAGCGGGTTTCCTGCTTTCCAGACGTGTCACCAACCTTCAGGCAGCCCTCTTCGAGACAGCTTACTGGACTTCAGCATGCACGGGAAAATGAGTGTAAAACCTTTTTCTCTTTCACACAACGTCCACGCCCCCAAGCCGGGAGAGATTTTCATGTGTTGACCCGTCTTACCCCGGGTGCTTAGATCCCCCCCCTCCCTTTTTTCCTTCTTTCTTTCTTCCCCTCTTCCGTTCTCCTTCCCTTTTTACTGGCACTTTCGTCCCATGAGGGCTTGGACAAGGTGGACCAGAAGAGTTGCTGCTTGTTGGCTGCTGCTGACAAGTGTTGGCTCGGGTGCTGGCAGGTGAGAGAGACAATGGACTTTGCGGCTCGATGTCAGAAGGCCGGCTATGGTCAGCCCCTTCCCCCTTCCACCTCCCCACTGCTTCGTCAGCCCACCAGCCTGCCTGGGCCTACCATACCAACACTCTCTCTCTCTCTCTCTCTCTCTCTCTCTCTCTCTCTCTCTCTCTCTCTGTGTCTGTGTGTCCACAGACACAGACACACACACGCACGTGTGTGTGTGTCTGTGTCTGTGTCTGTGGACGTGTGTGTGTGTGTGTGTGTGTGTGTGTGTGTGTGTGTGTGTGTGTGTGTGTGTGTCTGCCTTTCTCTCGCTTGCGCTCTCTCCTCGCCCCTCCTCCCTCCCTCCCTCCATGACTCTCCCGTTCCCCCCCCCCTCTCTCTCTGTGTGTGTGTGTGTGTGTGTGTGTGTGTGTGTGTGTGTGTGTGTGAGTGTGTGTGTGTGTGTGTGTCCTCCACGGTCTGACAAGAGAATGGGGTTTGTGGAAGTGCGAGTGGGTGTGCGAGTGCGTGTGTGTGTGGCTGTTGAGGAGGGATGCATGGGG
The DNA here is from genome assembly GCA_002005505.1 of Botryococcus braunii. NCBI lineage: Eukaryota > Viridiplantae > Chlorophyta > Trebouxiophyceae > Botryococcus > Botryococcus braunii. Next base: position 64,199 of record KV908638.1, read on the forward strand.
GGGGGGGGCAGAGGATGAGCTGGAGGAAGTGAGGAGGAAGGAGGCAGAGCAGGGCGTGCAGCCGGACGCCGTCACCGCCAGCTTCATGGCAGCTGCCTCCCTGCCCGGGAAGCGGCACAGCCTCATGACCGACTACATTCTCCGCATCCTGGGCCTCGAGGTCTCCCCCCCCCCCCCCCACACATCTCAGATGCATATCTCTGCCATCCCCTCCCTTTCGAACGTCATATGCAACCAGAGGAGCGCCGCCTCCCGCATCCCCTACACGCGCCCCCGCATCCCTCCTCTTTCCCACTCCCCTCCCTCTCTCCCCGTCTTGCGCGCGCTCTCTCTCACTCTCTTTCTGTCTCTCTCTCTCTCTCTCTCTCTCTCTCTCTCTCTCTCTCTCTCTCTCTCTCTCTCCTCTCTCCTCTCTCACTGTGTGTGTGTGTGTGTGTGTGTGTGTGTGTGTGTGTGTGTGTGTGTGTCTTGTCTTCTCCCGCACATGTGCACACAAGCATGCACGCACAAACTGACCTTCACTTTTCCACACACATTCTTGGACATTCTTTCGAGCACAGGCGCCCGCACACAGACATTGGCATCACAGGCACAGGCGTGTGAGACAGCGGCACTTCCCTCAATTGTCATGTAACCCCCAGCACACACTCAAAAAATGCTCTCACACCCATAGCCATGAGCTGCTGCACGCACAGAGTCACAATTTCACAACATTGCACTTCATTCTATTCTTCGCGGTGACGAGCATGTGTGTGTGTATGGGGGGGTGGGGGGGGTCAGAGGGGAATGCTGTGTTGCATGCAGGGGTAACATACAAGACAGCCCGTCTTCATGTAACTGAAAAGATATGATGCAGGTGCAGTAGCTGCAGAAGTGCAGAGAAACACAGATTACAAATGGTGACTGGGTTCCGAGACGGGATGACGATTGAGGAGGACGCAATGTAGATGGAGGAGGACGCAATGTAGATGGAGGAGGACGCAATGTAGATGGCCCGACTGAAATGACGTTGGTCATGATAAAAGGGGGCTGGAGTTGCAGACTTGTGCGGAGACATTGATAGGAAACGATATGGTGAGAGGCATTAGCGGTGGGCAACGCAAGCGCGTTTCCACTGGTGATCAAGCCCCTCTCTCCCCCCTCCCCCTCTCCCATTCCCTGCCTGGATTGTGTCTGTTTGTGAAAGGAGGGGGCGGTGGCGCGGGCTGCGTGCCGGGGGGGGTACGTTTTGTCTTTGGATTAGAGCACTTTCTTGCGCTTGTGTGTATATGTGTGTGTGTGTGTGTGTGTGTGTGTGTGTGTGTGTGTGTGTGTGTGTGTGTCTGTGTGTGTGTGTGTGTGCGGGCATGTGTATGTGTGCATAAGTGCACCCACACGCATGTGTGCGCGCCTGCGTGCGTGCGTGTGTGCTATGCGAGGTTATGTAATAAGAAGGTATTCTAGTTGGTTTTACAAGCATGTTTGTTGGTCCAAGACAGGCTGGTCCACATGAGGTTGAAGGACATGCCATAGAGAATACCTGCCACTCACCATCCTTTGAGGGTCGAACCATCGGTTCACGACCTTGAAAGACGTCCGCAAATCCTGACTGAGATCAGTGGGCTTGATCACATGCTCTTGACGATTCTTCCATTTGGGGGGTCCAGGCGAAATGGTGGTGGGCCCCAAGAAAACTCTCTTCTTGGATGGTGAGTCCTACCCCCACCCCCTACCATGGCATCAAATTTGAACTACAAGCTTCCATTTAAACTCACAATCATTCCTCAAACGCTCCTCCTGGTGTTCATCTTATTTCTTACTCTGGCATTGACCTTTTTTTGCATCCACGCGTATCTGGAATTGAAGCCTGACCCACTGCCATCTTTAATGTGCGTGCTAATGCGAGACGTTTTTGGGGTGAATGCCAAGCCATTGAATGTTACATGTGACGTTATCTCAATCGTGAATCCAAAAGCTTTTCCTACTGCCACCCAGAATTATCAACCATCAAGCAGTGTAAACTTTTAAACCTAATTTGCGGTCCTTATGTGTCAGTTTTTTTTTGGGGGGGGGGGGGGGGGACCGGAACACACACACACACACACACACACACACACACACACACACGCACACACACACACACACACACACACACACACACACACACACACACACACACACACACACACACACAGACAGAGTCACACAAGGTGAGAGGAGTGTGTGAGTTTTTCTTGGGGGGGAGGGGGGGGGACCGGAACATTTTTAAACCTGAATTGCGGTCATGTGACGGTTTTGGGGGGGGGGGCCGGGCTGAACACACACACACACACACCCAGAGTCACACAAGGTGAGAGGAGTGTGTTTGTTTTTTTTTGGGGGGGGGGGGGACACACAAACACAACACACACACACGCACACACCCACACACAGTCACACACACACAGAGAGTGAGAGAGAGAGAGAGAGAGAGAGAGAGAGAGAGAGAGAGAGAGAGAGAGAGAGAGAGAGAGAGAGAGAGAGAGAGAGATTGGGTCGCAAGGCAACTCATTGGGAAGGGAGTTGAAGATTTGGATTCAGGAATGCTAAGCGCTTGAAAGGAAGGAGGTTTAAGGCGTTTCAATCCGGAATCTCCAGTCAGGAATGCCGGGACAAGCCTCTACATCCTCAAATGGTCCCTCACTGGGGCTGGCATGGGGCGGGGATGTAGAGATTAGTACAGGGCTGGACAGCAGCACCACATTTCAGATTGTACAGTGTCTTGCCAATCTGGTACACTTCCGGAGATGTACTGCAATGGTGGCCCTTCTGCAGCCGGCCCCTGAGACCTTCTCTCTCTTTGATGACATCATTGTTCTTTGCGAAGGTTGCTTTCTCCGCCTTTTCTGCCCCCCTACCCCCTGTGCATTGAGACCTCTTCTGCAAATGTTGGTTTGGTTCCCCAAACGTGGGCCCTTTCTGGATGAAGAAGATGGAAAACAAAAGTAGGCACAACACACCCGAGGTTGTCTGTGTGTACCTGTGTGTGAATGCGCGTGTGTGTGTGCGGGTGTGGTGTGGTGCGTGCGCGCGCGCGCGCGCGGGCGCGCGTGTGTGTGTGTGTGTGTGTGTATGTGTGTGTGTGTCGCGAGTGCGCACACCACACGCGCATGTACGCACACGCGTGCGCGCAGGTGTGCATGCGAGGGCATGTGGTGGTGTCTTTCTCTGCTCTTGTGCAGTTCCACTGCATCAAACGGAAGGTCTTGATGAAGGGATGCAAGTTCAGTCTTTGGAGGACCTTACTGCTGCCCCGTTTTTCGGCAGATGTTGTATCGGTTCTA
>KV908638.1:75000-80000 GCA_002005505.1 Botryococcus braunii
ACATACTCTCCTAAACGTGCCCATGTGGAATCCTTTCCTCTCCTTTGCGCTGCTCTCCTCTTTCCAGGCTTCCCACCCCCTCTTGACATGTGAGGGAGAGGAGTTTGGATCTCCTCTCTGGAGAACTGATGTATACTGGATGGGACTCCCATGATGGCAGGATTTTGTCTCTATGCCGACCCCTCTTGTCTCAAGGGCCAAGCTGGAAGGGGAGGGGGGATGACATATTTAGAAGGGGAAATATCACATATGTGGGTCTTAGGGGCCACGGTCAAGAGATGCTGTTTCTCTCAATGTGGCGCATCCCTGCCAGTCCTATCCAGTGCAAATGCATCGTCTTATTAATTGCAAATGCATCGTCCTGGTGCAATTAACTAACAAGCCGCAGAGGTTGGTGTGCATGCTATCCTACCTGAAATGCACTTTGCATCTGCCTGTGCAGATCCAAAGGAGCGAAAAGCAGTTTTCGTTAGAAAAGAAAAAGATACGGGCGCAACAGAGGAAGAGAGTGCACAGATGCCCAAGTCCAGCAAAGCAGGGAGGTTCGGAAGCGCAAATGGTGAGTCGGCTCTCCATAAGCTGCGAAATTCAGACTCTTTTGGGGAGGTGTCTTTAGCAGCCGCCACCAAAAAAGACACATCAAAAGCCCCTCAGCTGAGGGATCTGGAGCCCTCCCGGGACGCTCCCGCAGGATCCACTAATAAAGCTTCTGGTAATGGTGTCCTGCATGCACCTGGTATTTTGGGGGCGGAGAATGGGGGCGGAGACGTGGGAGATCCTCATGTGCATGACGCTTGGGACCGGGAGACCGCAGCAGGGACTGTTGGACACGGGACTGCGGGACCCGACCCCAAGCAGGAGACCTTGACGGACCCCGTTAATGCAGAGACTTTGTCGGAGAAGTCGTCTGTTGCATTTCGTGCTGGGAATACAGGTGACCGCTCACAGAATGCTCCGGTCACTTCAAGTCGACGGAATGGGGCTGATCAGCTGCCACCCGCGAAAAGTATCAACACAGTTAAGGAGGGCAACGGTGAAGTGCATGAACAAGTGGTTTTGGAAGTGGAGAAGGTGGCGGGGCGACCTTGCAAGGGCATGAGTGTGCTGCCTTTTGTGCCGGTCACTCTCACGTTCCAGGACGTCTGCTACTTTGTCGACATGCCCAAGGTACAAACACGGTCCTGCAATGAAGTCAGTCCAGCCAGTTGCCGTCTGGATGTGCTTCACTTTTCCTCTTAAAAAGTCAAAATTCAGCTCAAACAAGTCAGTTCAGTGGGTGGCCTGGATTTCGAACTGTGGTCAAGCACTCCATTCGCATGCCAGGCCATGTTTTACCCTAGAGCAGTGGGAAGTGGTGTTTGTCCCATGACATAAATGTTGCGGGCTTCATGGTGGTCAGAGCCTGCACCATGTGCTCTCTCCCCGTCTGCACAATCCCGCGGTTTATGTAGGTCATTTCACTGCGAAGAATAATTATGTGGCCGTGACGCACTCTCATGTATAATTGCATGGCACTACAGCACTCTCATGTATAACGCCGTGGTTGTGAATACTGAGCAACTGTATCCACTTTGCTTATCAGCCACCTCCCCAGGTGCTTCTACTGGTCGCGTTTCAATTTTTATGGGGCTTGCAGGCATTGGCACAACAGCAGAGGAAGAAGCAAAGGCGGGGCTGGGCCTGGTTGAAAAGCCAGCAAGGTCGCGGGGAGGTGTCGCAGAGGGGCAGGCCACAATTGCAGCTGCTGCACAAAATCACGGGGTTTTTCCGGCCGGGCGTCCTCACAGCACTCATGGGGGCTAGTGGAGCCGGCAAGACCACTCTGCTGGACGTGCTGGCCTGCCGCAAGACAAGTACCGCCCCTCGCCACTGCCCCACCTACCCTGTGACACTCCTGCTTTCCTTTCCCTTCCCATTCCTTTCCCTTTTCTGGCAATCATGTTTGATGACAGCAAGACGGGGCTGATGGGGATTATACAGAGCAACGGCAGCAGCAGTGGCAGTAGCAGCCGTGGGGAGAAATGTGATTGCTGTCAGCAGCAATCTTTTTGATCATGGCAGTCGGGAAGTGTTGCACTTTGAAAGCCTACCGAACCTCCTCTCCCCTGATTTGCATGGTTTCTGCTAATGATGATTCCCCTGATTTGTATGGTTTGCCCCGACATTGATCGTGCTGCCTTGACAATACTTCGCAAGCTGTTACATGCAGTGCTGAAACAGCTGGAGAATGTTCAGAACCTCCAGAGCTCAGGATCGCACGAACATTTTGATTATGCATCGATGTATACTGGACTGACTTATGAGCATTGTGCTGTGTCTGTAGGCGGGAGAATAACAGGCGAAGTGCGGGTAAATGGATACAAGCAGGATCCCATCACGTTCGTACGCATTGCTGGATATGTACGCCCCTCTCTTGCACTGCTGACCTCCTTCCAGACTGGTCCGCCTGCTTTGGTCCGCCTGTCTCCAGGGGTTGTGGTGCAACAAGCAGAGGATTCTTCATGGGGCCAAAAGTAGAGGGAAGGTGGCGTCCGGAAGTAAAGGAAAGTTGCCGTCCGGTAGTGAAGGAAAGGTGCTGTCCGGTAGTGAAGGAAAGGTGCCGTCCGGATACAAAAGAACTTTCACCTCATCCCTTTGGTCGTTGGGGCTGGCTTTTGGCCTGCTGGCTGGTAGGAACAACCGCAGTTCCAAGTCCTGACACAGTATCAAGTGGGTCCGTGCAAGCCGGGACTCATTTGTGGACAGCCGCTTTCAAGCAGCAAGCATTCGAATTTCGATTTCCAAAGTATGGGTGAGGTTACATGCATGCACGCGCGCGGGCGCGCGCACGTGCGCGCGCGTGTGTGTGTATGTGTGTGTGTAAGAGAGAGAGAGAGAGGTGGGGGGGGGGGGGGGCTGGATAGAGACCACTGGCATTATCGTGTGCTAAAGGTTGAAGATCTCATGATCACATCCTGGTTATGAACATCTGTTTGTACCTCTCCAAAAGGTGCTTTTTCAATAAAATACCAGTGGTGTACAACACATTTTTCCTCGTAGATGTCCTGATGGCTTTGGGTCAGTAAGGTTTGTCAAGAGGGGAAGGTTGCAGGGAGCTGGGCCACCCAAAAGGTTCTTGTCAGGTTGTTCAACTGCAGCAGGCGCATGCTGGGCAAGGCTGGGTGTGAATGCGGGGAGGAGGGGGGGGTGCAGTGCGAGCAGTTTGACATCCACTCACCGCAGATGACGGTGAGGGAGGCGCTCTGGTTCTCCTCGCGCCTGCGCTTGACGGGGGTGCCTCGCCGTACCGTGAATGCCTACGTGGACCAGGTCCTGCCCCCCGCCTCCCTCCACACTCTCAACTGCTCATCACAAAGACTGGGGTTGCTCCTCCCCCTACTCTCTCTCTCTCTCTCTCTCTCTCTCTCTCTCTCTCTCTCTCTCTCTCTCTCTCTCTCTCTCTCTCTCTCTCTCTCTCTCTCTCTCTCTCTCTCCCCCCCCCCCCTTCTCTCCCCTCCTCTCTCTCTCTCGCTGTGTGTGTGTCGGTGTCTCCCCCCCCCCCCGCCTTCTTAACTTTAACTGAGCGCGATTAACTGAAGAGGGGGGGGGGAGAGACAGACACACACACACACACACACACACACACACAAGAGAGAGAGAGAGAGAGAGAGAGAGAGAGAGAGAGAGAGAGAGAGAGAGAGAGAGAGAGAGAGAGAGAGAGAGAGAGGGGGGGGTTGTGTTTCCAGGTCAGACAAGTGTTGGGGAGGGGGGGGAGCAGGTGATGGAGCTGGTGGAGCTGACCCCCCTGGCAGATGCACTAGTGGGCCTTCCCGCTGTCTCAGGTGGGACCCCCTTCCATCACTCCCTCCCACCCCCTCTTTCCTTCCTCCATCTCCTGCTTCCCCGTCGCCTGCTTCTCACTCTCGTCCTATCTGATCCCTTGCAGCATCCACATCTCGGCTGTGGTGCTAGTCACAAACGCGGCCCATGCTGTCGCCCACCCCCTGTTAGCCCCTTCCACCCCTATTGCATGCCTGTACTTCTGAAACCGTGTGTCATCCGGTTTGGAGAGTCTCTAGGCCTGGCAAGGTGGATATGGGCTAGACTGCAAATCTGAAAGGATTGGGGGCGCTGTCTTAATGTGCAGGCCTGAGCGTGGAACAGCGCAAGAGGCTGACCATAGCCGTGGAGCTCGTGGCAAATCCATCCATTGTGTTTATGGATGAGCCCACTTCTGGTGCTCCCTTTCTCTAATACTTCCGTATTGGCGGTAGTTACCTTTAAGAACCAAATTTTTTCGGTCCGAAATTTACATTTCTGGCAGGTTTTAATTGCTTTTAATGGGTCATGCCTGGAATAAGCGAACAATATGGGTTTAGGCCAAAAGCCGAGGGGGCCCGAATTCTACCACGTTTCTATAGTTTATGACTAAGTGACACATGTGCTGTACAGTTAACACACAGAATTATGTGTGAGCCCTTATGAGGGCCCATTTCCGCACTGGTATGTAAGCAAGTCACCTAGTTTTCCTCGCCACCTGTCCAAGGAAGAACCACCACGCAATGCACATGACTTTCCGGAAGGTTTTCAATCGTTTTGGGGGTATCGTGGGACAATTCGCCGGGGTATTAAATTATTTTTAAGGTCCCGCAGAGGACATTCCTCGGGCTTTAATGTGCTCCAATTAATTGAAATAATACAATAAATTAATTACCGTATATGAAACTACTACATGAAAATGAGGACTTGGTGTATGCGGCGTGTTTCCTCGTTCTGTGTTCTCCTTTCCTTGTTTATTGGTATCCTCGTCGAAGTCGCTGACGTTGCGTGCATGGGCGTGCGCGCTCGCCTGCATGCGTGCCGGCGTGCGTATGCGTGTGTGTGTGTGGGGGGGGGGGGGTGTGGCTATGATGTTTTGCTGAAGGACAGCCCTCCTGCACATTGGATGGTACACATACTGAATCAGGGCATGATATCTATGTGTAACACAGTATCACTAAATACTCTCTGTTCTTGGTGTT
>KV908638.1:82500-142632 GCA_002005505.1 Botryococcus braunii
CAAGCAATCCTGCATGTGGGTCCAAGCATGGAGGAATGCTTCTGACACTTATTAATAAGCAGTGCTCGCATGATCCAAGCCATAAGACCAAGCATGAAAACATGACTGTGGAGATGCCTAGTCCTACGGCTTGAGAATACGAGAGAGAATGTCAGTACAGTGTAGACTGTGGATGTGGACCTTGCCACTGGTCACCTTGATGGACTTGCAGTACCAAACACTGCGACCATGATATGAAGATGGATGTGAACCCTGCCACTCCGCCTCACAAGGGGCTCGGGAACACCAGAGAATACCGCAGAGATGTGAAAAAACTGTGGGGCCATGGGGATGAACCTGGCCACTAAAAAGTGGATGGGACTCGGGATCATGGAGGGAATGCCACCGCACTATAGAATTTCGCCAGGGCATAATCTTTCATGGACTTGAGACTGCCCAGAGATCTGTACTACAGTATAAGCATGGGTGTGAAGCTTGGCACTACAAACTCCCCAAGTGGCTGAAGAACACCATTGAAAGGGCACCGCGTCCAGAAGGTGGAAGCCCCACCTGCGCTTGCACCCCCTCCAGAGGATAGAGAGGCACCCCCCGCCTGCTGCATATGCACCTGCCATTGTTTTCCCTTAGGGGCTTGCAGATGAAGGCCAGCAACCGGGGGGGAGGGGGGGGAGGGAAGGGGATAACACATATCTTTTTCTCGGTTTGATTAACTGTGATTAACACACGAGACACAACGTTGCCAAGCGTCATGATTAAAGGGAAAAAAAAAACACTCATTGGAAAAAGCCAGGGTCTTTGGACTTGTGGCAGTGATGGTGGTGGGAGGTGGGGCAGGGAGAATTTGGAGAGGGTGAGGGAAGCTGCGCAGCCCCGAGCGGGTGTCCCCGCGCTGTCTTTTGACACGCCGTACGCCACGTCTCTTCCCATGCAGTACCTGCTGATCTTGGGGAAGAACACCATCACCTACTGGAGGTGCGACCCAGGCAAGCGAACGGCCCTGACGTTTGAGAGCGAGGAGGTTGCCACCCCCATTTGCACGCCTGAGTGCAGCTGACAACGGCCGTTCAACTACTCGCCAAGGCTTTGAAAGCACGGTGCTTTAAGCACCCCGTGCGGTGGATTCTGCAGTGTTTGAGTGTTGTGACAGGAGCGTAACTCTGCCCATCACAGGAGCGTGACTGCAAGCCTGGAGATCACATGGACTGGCACATCAGAAACCCCTTCGCCCTGGATGTAGTATGTTGTACATGTTTGGGAGAACCATTACGTCGGATTCAACACCCTACTGTATTTGCTTTTAGAAGTTACGGTTTTGTGTTGAATAGCGAATAATACTCCAGCAAGACTAGCATTTATTCTTTCTTTTGCAACGCCTTAAATCATCAGCAAACGCGTTCTGCAAGCCTGACAGTACCTCAAATCTTTAACCAGCCAAATAATGCTGGTTGGGAACCCCCCGCTCATGGCCGGGCTAAGCGCATGACATATTGCTCATTGAACGCCCGCTCATTTTAGCGTCAAATTTTTGTCAGTGCATTTGTCTCCTAGCTAAGGGTCATCAGTCTTTTGTCAGTCAATCCATCTCCCTCGCTAAGCCTGTAAGCCTTTGTTTAGTCAATGCCGTTGGCGGAGGGATATCTTTGCAAGATCGCACAGCACAATCGCAACCTGTCAAGCAGGCCAGAGTTTTGTGTGTGTGTGTGTGTGTGTGTGTGTGTGTGTGTGTGTGTGTGTGTGTGTGTGTGTGTGTGTGTGTGTTGTGTATCATCCAGCCTTTCTGACTTCCAAGTGTCAGATTGGTATCCACCCCCCCCCTTCCCCCGCTTTTTTTGAGACAAGCCTTCCGGTGGCAGAAGGCTTGAAGGGCAACGTTGTGGAGTTTGCCTTGGCAAAAGCTAAATCGGTTTCTACCTCAGGGGAAAGGGGGCGACTTGCCTGTGGATTCCTGTCAAAGGGTTTGCCAATACACCCACACACTTCTTCTGTTTCCTTCTGCGATTGTCCACAACAGAGGCATCTGGCAAGATGCTCCAAGCTCGCATGTGCACGTGCAAGTGACTCTGATTGAAGCTGGGCGGGGGTGGGGGAACAGATACCCATCTTACAATGCAGTGCGGCTGGTGTATACCGTGTTTTTTGCGGCTCTCTTTGGGTCGGCTTTTTGGCAAACCGGCATGCATAGGTGCGAGGCTTGAGTCAGGCCCCGTCCTCTTCCAGCCTGCACAACTTCTTTTTGTTGTTCCCATGTGCCTGTGGCTTTCCGCATATCATCTTCATGTGCAAGGTTGTCCGTGTGTCCGTGTGCACACTGATCAGCGTGCATGGATGTGTGTGGGTGTGTGTTTTTGGATCTTTCAGATATGGACGCATGTTTTGTGGGGTGTGTGTGTGTGTGTGTGTGTGTGCGTGTGTGTGCGTGTGTATTTTGTTGTTTGTCTGTCTCCGTCTCCGTCCTCCTTTGCCTTGGTTATTGCCCTCGTTCGCTCTCCCACCCCCAAATATGTGGTTGGAGGGGGATGTGTGTGTGTGTGTGTGTGTGTGTGTGTGTGTGTGTGTGTGTGTGTGTATGGTGTGTGTGTGTATGTGAGAGAGAGAGAGGGGGACACACACACACACACACACACACACACACACACACACAGAGAGAGAGAGAGGGAGGGAGGGAGGGAGAGAGAGAGTGTGTGTGTGTGTGTGTGTGTGTGTGTGTGGTGTGTGTCTGTATCGAAACTTGAGCTGCAGCTGTGCTGTCCATCTGGAAGGTCCATCAGGTCTCAAATCAACCCGACTGAGGCGGTTGCAACAGCTCGGAAGAGTGGAGGGAATTGATGGTGCGAGTTATGTGATGTGCATTCACTTATCGGGTGCTTCCAAGTCATATGCGTAGCTTCACCAATCCGGCTTGAGGCCTGCTTGCAGCTCCTGCCAACCTTTCCCCACAGCCGCCCTCCCAAACACCATCCATTCATGCTCGTGTCCCACTGCAATTGTGCCCCATGAACTTGAACTTCACTTTGGTACAGCGCCCTGCTCCTCCCTCTCCCCCCCCCCCCCCCAAAACAAACAAAACACCAGCCATTCATGCTCATGCCCCAACACGGTTGTATGCCACATGAACTTGGTTGCACTTCCCCCGCGCCCTCAGTTTTATGGCGGGCCACATTTGCCGGTCACTCTGGCTTGCTGCATTCGGCAGTCGGAGGATTAGCAATACGAAGTGGGATGGCAGCATGATCGCCAATCCTATCACAAAGGTCTGACACTGCGCAGCTGTACATCGCAGTTTAATGTACCTCCTCTCTGTTCCCCCCCGCCCCCCTTTTCCATTTCCCCTTCCATCCTTTCTTCCCGGCCTTGCCCATCCCCCCTCCCCCCCCCCGGGCCCCACGCACATGCACAATCTGTCTGTCTCTCTCCCACCCTGCTCTCCCTGTTTCCCGACCCCCGTCTCTCCTCTCTCGTCCTTCATCAGGCGCAGGGGATTGATGCGGTGGGGGGCGGTGGGATGCAGGGACACGAGGCAGAACATACTGCGGGTGTCGTACGCATCCTATGTGGCCGTCATGACGCTGGGCTTCTACAACGCTGCCACCGTCCAGCCCATCGTCTTTGTGGAGCGCTCCGTTTTTTACAGGCATCCTCCTTCTTTCTCCCTTAATTTCCAACAGGCTGTCGTATCCTGCTCCTAAAAAGCCCAACCCAGCTTTCCACGAAGAATCAGAATTCGGCTGGACGCGCACGCTCATGTGCAGGCACCCCACCCCCCCCCCAAACACACACACACACACACACACACACACACACACACACACACACACACACACGCACGCACGCGCGCGCGCGCGCACACACACACACGTGTGTGTAGAAAATGTGTGTGTATGGGGTGGGTGTCTCTGTGTGCTGAGGGAGGGGGAAGGGGTGAAAGCAGCACCCGTCCCCGCAAGTGGGTTGGGTATGCTCCCCAGGCGGCATGTCTGCTGCTTGCTTGTTAAGCACCTCCTCCTCCTCCTCCCATGCGCAGGGCCGGTCCTTGCACCATCTCTGCATCCTCCAGCACCTGATACACTTACTATGTCTGGAAATGGACAATGGGGCCTCTAGGATGCAGTTATACATGTAGTGGCCCTGTCCATTTAAATCCGACTCGAACACTCTCTTTGTTGTCTGCTGCTGATTTAGGTACTCTCCCTGGCGTGCTCTCTCTCTCTCTCTCTCTCTCTCTCTCTCTCTCTCTCTCTCTCTCTCTCTCTCTCTCTCTCTCTCTCTCTCTCTCTCTCTCTCTCTCTGTGTGTGTGTGTGTGTGTGTGTGAGTGTGTGTGTATGGGGGGGGGGGGCGGGGGGGGGTTCTGCCCCTCCAGGGCTCCTACCCCCGCCACTCTCTCCCCGTCCCATCACTCACTACGGCTATGCTCTCTAGCGGGAGCTGCCTCTCCATCACCTCTGTCCCTCCTGGTGGGGGATCCCACCGGCTCCCTAGGGGAGTGCTGCTGCCTGACACGGTGAGGGAGGGAGGCAGGGAGCGGTACGCACGCATGTATGCGAGCCTGCCGTACGCCGTGGCTCAGGGAACTGTGGAGCTGCCCTGGATCCTCACCCAGTCTGTGCTGTACAGTGTACTGGTGTACTTCTTTTCTGGCTTTGAACTCAACGCAGGTACAAGCTACGCCCCTTGCATGCCTTGCATGCCCCCACCCAAGACTCTCCCACGCTGCCTGGACCCCTTGCATCTTTCTCATGACACGTCTAGCTTTCTCATGACACGCTTGCGCACCAAAACACACACACAGACATGCGCATGCACACACCAAAACACACACACAGACATGCGCATGCGCACACACAGACACACACACACACACACACACACACAGACACACACACACACACACACATGTGGACACCCAATAGAATCTCCATTAGTGAACTCGACTACCGAAGTTTATGTTGGTGGTGTACCGGCTGTTAAGGTTCCCAGTGTACCGGCTGCGGAAGCTTCTAGGGTAATGGCTTGCTTGTTGAAGGCCCTAGTGTACTGGCTGCACAAGTTCCTAGGCACATGGCCTTTTTGAAGGCCCCATTAAAGGCTTGGCAAAATTTGCAATGACTGGCATGGGGTCGTTGGGGGGCTGTACTGGGACGCCCTTCATAGACATGATGTATCATGTTGGGGCTCTGCACAGGCTATGTGAAAATTGTACATGAAGTTCTTGTTGGGAGCTTGGGTACGAAGTTACTTCACAAGTGTCCATTTACTGGGAGGCTACACAAGAGAAGTGCTTCATGCACGTGATGCGCGGGTTCGGGGGTTTGCATAGGAATTCACAGCATGTATGTGATGCTCATGGGGGGGGCGGGGGTGCACAGGCAAGTTCTTCATGTACATGCTGTTCATGTTCCTGACCCTGGTGATGTACACCAGCTTTGGGATAATGTCGGTGGCTCTGTCGGCCTCCCTCACAGTGGCAAATGTCATTGCCACAACAGGCTATGCCCTGTGGAACCTGATGGCGGGCGTCATTCTTCCCACGCCGGTGTGCCACCCCTCTGCCAACATCCGGCACAACACATGTCCTTGCGATTGAAGGATTGCATTGAAGTGAGGCTTGTCGTGCTTGTGATCACTGATTCGCTGGTATTGTCCCTTTCCGACTGCATCCTTCTCAAAGGAGATTATCGATGGGTTCTTTGCGTTTAGATTTGTTTGTTTGTTTTGAACATTTGATATCTCCCCAGTCTCAGCGAGAGCCGGTCCATGCCGTCTGCGTGTAGCAGCTGAACACATACGAGTGTGCTTCCTTCGCTTATTCGGGTCGGAAAAGACTAGCAAGCGCTGGAGTCGGCCTGTGGCTCCCTGCTTTCGGGCCGCAAGTTTGTCGCACACGCAACGCTCTCCTGTTCTCGTGTTCGCACGAGCCCTCAGGTAAGAAGTAGCGAAGTGACTCTAGCTGAGGGGGGTCAGGGCTGGGGCTGCAGAGATTTCCCAGATGGTGGATCTGGATGACGTACATCACGCCGTTGTACTACACCTACAATGGCTTAGTGGCCAGTCAGGTAAGGGCCCCTGCTTTCAGTGTTGTACCGCTTGGAAATCAAGCAAGGCGACAGATAGATGCAGGAGTTTATGTGAATGGGTTCTGAGGACGTGATCTTCTTTAACACCTCACTGGAGACCGGCCTTCCCTTTGCCCCGCCTGCCCCGGGGGGGGGGGGGGGGGCGCCACAAAAGAGAGTAGCATGGGAAAAGACGGCCTCCCTCGTCCTCCCTCCACGCATTCTCTACACTCTCTCGTCCCTCCCGTCTCCCTATGTCTGTGTGAGGGTGCGAGCGCATGCTTGCTTTTGTGTGTGTGCGCACGTGTGCGTGTGTAGGGGCGCACCTGTGCGTGCGTATGCGCAAGCGCGTGCGGGTGTGTGCGCATGTGTGTGTGTGTGTGTGTGTGTGTGTGTGGGGGGGGGGGGGGAGGTGGAAGAGGGGGTGTTTGTGCGCCAGAGCTGAATCTTTGGGTAAGGATCCTGCAATCTCATCGATACTGCAAACCACGTGATAGGTGTCAATCCACAGCATCTTGAAGCTCCGTTTTGCTTATCCATGCATTGGCAGCTGCAGGCATCCTGTGAAAGAGGTGTCCTGACTGAAATGTCACTCGACATGTTATATATACCGTTTCGGCGCTACTGCATTCAATACATCATTTTAATTCTTCCGACCCATATGAGCGATATAAAACCTAAGAAACGTCTGCTAGGATGCGTCGGAACCCCCAAATTTATGGAAAACCCCTCCGAATTGTCCAGCGACGCCCCAAAATAGGTGAAACCTCCCGGAACTTGCCTGCTGCGGCCACTTGCCTGCTGCGGCAGTGTGTGATGTGCATAGCGTAGTGCTTGTTGAGAGGGTCCCCAGGGACCGCTGGCGAGGAAGCTTGGGTTATTTCTTCAGATTCAGCACCAAATTGAGTGTTTCCGGTGTTGTTGGTCGGTATCCACAACTACTAATTCAAACGTATACATCTAGGGCATTTTGCCCCAACATCGATGCAAACCCTCTGGAAATCCTGGCATACACCCCCAAAATCAGTTTACAACCCCGCCAGAAATGCGAATTTCGGGCACAAATACATTGTTTCCGTAAATCAATGAGCACCGATACGGTACATGGTTCCCCCAGCCCTGTGCCCACATTGCTCCTGATGGATCTGAGATGACGGACAACTCGAGCTGCTCCCTGGGCTTTTAGATATCCAAATCATGGAAGTCGCTTGATGGTGTTCGCACCAATGGGGTGGAGGTCCCAAAAGATTAACAGTATTTCGACCCTCCATGGGCATGCAGTTCTGCGGTGCTACTGTAGTGTAGTATGGGGTTTTGGAAAACCTTGGGCAGAGTGGCTGTGACCGGCACATGGCTGACCTGGCGGAGATCCACGTGGTTTGAGAAGCAGCATGGGCTTGATGCAGTTGGGAGACGTCAGAGATGAGTTCATCACTCTGGACGACGGAACCCGGATGAGCGTAGCGGGCTTTATTGAGTCCTACTTCAACTACCGCTGGGACTTCAGGGGCTATGCGGTCCTGGCCCTCGTCCTCTTCATTGTCCTGTTTCGGCTGGTTGCCATCTACGCCCTCATGCGCTTCAATTTCCAGAAACGATGACCATTCCGCCGACAGTTTGCTCATGGCGCTTTTCCTTCTCCCCTCTCTTTCTTTCGGGGGGTTTCCCCCCCTTTTTTGGGTTGGCCTGCCGATGTTCTTCCTGCAGAAAGCTCTCGAAGAACATCGATGCATATCCTCAAGGAGTCAGTAGACAGCTTCTCAGCTTTTTGATAGAGTTCCGAAGGATTAATTTCATTCGCGCTGGTCCTCCCCTTCATGCGCATGCATGCTGATGCCTTGTCCAGTCTTTAAAAACGTGCTCGCCAGCATAACATCGTTGCATTTTTGTGAGCCCAATTCTTATGCACCAGTTGTGCGACGGCTTCCTACATGAATGCTTATGATTGCCCAGAGCAGGGTGCTCCACGGCGTGTTGTGAAAACTTGTAGCGACCTGAGGCAGACTAGAGCTCGATTTGAGCTCGGGTGGCATTGCGAGTGAACTCGCATTATGTCAGACTTGAATGTTTTAAGGCCCTTTGAAGGCCCTTGCGGGCACAGATGAGGCCCCTGGTCCCCGTGGCCCCCCTGAGATTTCTGGGATGGCGTGCACTGGACGAGAAGATGCTAAATTACGGTCCTTGAAGGCCATGAAGGAATATTCCGGCCCATGCTGGCCTCCTTCATGATCCAGCACATTAGTATTTTTTGAGAGTGGACGAGCCCGCCTAGCGCGCTTGCGGCACGTGTAAATGTCGAAGTGATCCTTGAATGAGCATGGCAGTGGATTGGGTACATGTTGAAAGGCGTCGTCTGCTTGGTCCTAAACGGTACGACCCCAAGGTGGGCGGCTAGGAGTGGTCGTCGCACGTGGACATCAAACTTGCAGGTCAACAGTACGGAACATTTAAAAGTAAAGGGGGTCTTTCGATGGACCTGCAGCAGGACTTACAGGTATATATATACTTACGTAGGTATTCACATACTACTAAGGAAGAATATTTCCATATACTTCCATAGGCACATATGCAAACGCAGTACAGTTGCAGGATGTATGTGAGGCGTGCCATGGAGAGGTGGGGTTATGTGTGCGGCCTTCTGTCGTGTATTGCCTTGATGAGTCCTGGCTGAGCTTTGTGCAGGCGGCCCACTGGTGCCTGTAATGACAAGAGTGCAGTGATATTTGCGATCTCCCTGATCATGTTGGCGTGTAGTGGTGTTTGGGAGTAGTCATATGTTAATAATATGTTAGGGAGTAATCATATGTTAGGGAGTAATCATATGCTTACACTGGTTATATTAAGACTCGAGGACTAGTAGAGCTCGCATGGGTGTCAGGCCCAAACCAATCGGTCGCAACATGTACAGCAGTCTTCTGACCTATTGGATATGTGCACCTGTTGCTTCTCCGCCGTTGCTGACAAAACCACTGGGAGAACGGGTGAAGAAGGGAATCTCTCCTTCGACGATGCATGAACGCCTTCACCCCCTCTGTCTACATTAAAATCTGATAGGTGCTTTATAGGGCTGAGCCCCTACGGCTGGTTTCCAGTTTTGAAGATCAGCTGGTGGCGCCAGCCATCCCAAAATTCCTTTTGAGCAGAGTTTCAACATTTTTGCCAAAAAGTCTGAGATATCGCCCCTGATCCATGACAATCCATGTCTAGGTATGTGGCCCATGGGCCCATGTGGCCTGGCCAGCCGGCCGCCTGGCCGTGTGTCAGCGTGACACTGGATTATGGGGCGCCAATCCCCCCATGTACCGGCATGAAACCCCAGTGCAGTTTTCTCAGACACAAGGCGGCACCCGCGTAGCCATACATCGCAAGGCATCCCCTGCGTTGCTGATGACACGGTGCTGCCACAAACACCGTACCCTGCAAACGTCCAGGCCTTGTGGTGTTGGGGCGATTTGGCCTTTCAAATCATAACCCTCGCGTTATCAAGCTAACAGCCCTGATGGCTGTGGTACGCACGGGCATCCAACCGTCGTGATCCTTAAGAGGCCACCCTGTGCGATACCCGAAGAAGGAGAAGAAGAAGATGATAATCTACACATCTGTCCAGACACTGGCCCAGGAGGATGGGGCAGGATGCAGTTCGTGCTCGACACTGCTGGTTGAATTTGTCCTCGGCTTAGAATGAATTGAGCATAGGAAAGGTGGTGGTGGAAGTTGTCCCAATGTTGGCCAACCTCCACATCGGCTCAGTCAAGTACATTGGCAGTGACGTATTGGTCCTGCAGCCAGGCTTGAAAGACATCAGGAAAAACCCTTTGCTCGAAATACATTGCTGCTGTTTTTTTGAACAGATTGCATGGTAAGGAGTAAAGTCAAACATTTGTGGGCTCCTGCTATCCATTGTGGCGTGAACGCATTCCAATTGTTGCGTGTCCTCGATGTTGGATAATCAGTCCTGCTGCTGCTTATCACCGTAGGTAAACAGTAAATAGCATACGCAGGTCTACCCCGTTTTGATAAACAATAAGAGTCATCATAACACGTGATGACCTCACGTGGCTGCACTATTGGAGTCGCCACATCACGTGGTTGCATTCTTGCCGCTTCTATGTACAACATGTATATTAGCCCTACCAGAGAACAACACTAATTTTCGTCACAGACATACTCCCAGGGCTGGACCTTCAATCTTCTGCGATACAATTAACTTCATCGCTGCCTCGTCGGAGCCTCTACAGCCGCCACATCGCGTGACATACGTATGGTATACCGCCACGCGGCTGCTTCATTGCAGAAAATGTGAAGTGTGCATGACCTGGCAGACGCGGAGGAAACACTATGTAAGTACCACCCACACGCTCCACGGTACATACACGGACCTCCCTTCCACCACCCAGTATAACCAAGCAAGGCCTTGAGGAACAGCACAGACGACAAATTTGCATGGAACAATCGCTCCCGGCGTTTTTTTTTTGAGCATTTGTTGATGATGTGTTAGTCTATCCCACAATCCAGCTGGCTACCCCAAGACCTGTGAAACGCCATATATTAGTCCGTTAAATTCAATATAGTATTCTGTTTATGACGGATTGTATGAGTTAAGTTGTTGCGACAATATACTAGTAGTTGTAACTGTGATTAGGAAGTGTGGTTCCACCGTACCTGCGTCATTAGGTTTTGTTGGGATTTCTGGTAGGCAGATGTGGCCAGTATCTGTACCAGAATCCCGTGTGCATTTGTCACGTCTCAACTGCTTTTCGTCACAGTCTGACTCACAGATCTAGCTTTTCGGTACAGATCTTTGGACACCTTCGGAGGGCTTGGGTCTGCTTCATCGCACGACAGCCCCCCACGTGGCTGGCACGTTGGAGTCCCTAGAGCCGCCCATCGCATGTAATCCCGCCACGTTGCAGCACTTTGTCCATGAGCACTGCGGGATCTGAATTGTGAGGGGTGCTCTGGCCTATCAAAGCTGGGTTTCTTAACAAACACGCACTGACGAATTTGCACCTTTGTAAATCAATAAATAGCAACCCAGGACTTTTTAGTGGGCTTGGACTACTATCTACCGTGTTGAATACGCATATATACATAATACATACGAGCCTCCATGACCACTAAAGTACACTTTAAGTGCACTGTTATGAGTGCACCGCAAGTGCACATAAATGTGCACTTCAAACTAAAGCATCAGACCCCATGGGGTGTTCTCCAATACATACATGCATTCTGGGGTGGATAATGTCCACTGGAATACCCACTGGGCATCCCAGGGGTCTCCCAGCCAATCTTCGTCAGTCTTTGGTCAGTTAATCTATCTCCTCAGCCAAGCCTGTTAGTCGTTTGTCAGTCAAGTCTGCAGCTGAGCAGTTGCTGTTTTGTTTTCCCCTAGACTCCGGTCAAGGTGGTCCTACTGGCCAAGCCTTGTCCGTCTTTTGTCAGTCAATGCCGTTGGCGGAGGGGTATTTTTGGAGGATAGAACAGTTCAATTGCAACCTGTCAAAGAGGGCCTCGGGTATGTGTGTGTGTGTGTGTGTGTGTGTGTGTGTGTGTGTGTGTGTGTGTGTGTGTGTGTGTGTGTGCATGCGTGCGCGTGTGTGTGTATGTGCGTGTGTGTGCGCGTGTGCGTGTGCGTGTGCGTGCATGTGTGTGTGTGTGTGTGTGTGTGTGTGTGTGTGTGTGTGTGTGTGTGTGTGTGTGTGTGTGTGTGTGTGGAGGTGGGGTGGGACGGCGTGGCTGTGGGTGTCGATTTGTGCGTCGGAGCCTGACTTTTTAAAGTAAAAAACCGGCAATTCATTGATTCCGCGAGGTCATGACAAAGTGCTTAGGTAAGTGACCGGCAATTTCATTGATTTTGCGGGGTCACATGACAGGTATTTCTCACAGCATCTTGTAGCTCGCCTTTGCTTGATGATGTATGGGCAGGCGCCCTACAGCAGAGGCACCGTGACTGAGTTGTCACTTACATGTTTTATATGGTTCCCCCACCCGTGTGCCCAGATTGCTCCTGATGCATCTGACATCATGGACAACTCGAGCTCCTCCCTGGGTTTTAGGATATACCGATAGTGGAAGTTGCTTGATGTTGTGCACAGTGGTGGAGGTCGCACAAGCTTAACAGTATTTCGACCCTCCATGGGCATGCAATTTGAGAGTGCTTCCATAGTGTAGTATGGGGTTGAGTAAAACTTGGAGGGAAGTGGCTGTGACCTGGCTGACCTGGCGGCGATCCACGTGGCTTGAGAAGCAGCATGGGCTTGATGCAGCTGGGAGACGTCAGAGATGAGTTTATATCACTCTGGACCACAGGACGCGTATGAGCGTCGCGGGTTTTATCGAGTCCTACTTCGACTACCGTTGGGACTTCCGGGGCTATGCGGTCCTGGGCCAGGACTCCTGGCCCTCGTCCTCTTCATTGTCCTGTTTCGGTTGGTTGCCATCTACGCCCTCATGCGCTTCAGTTCCCAGAGACGATGACCATTCCGCCGACAGGTTGCCCATGGCGCTTTTCCTCCCCTCCCCTCCCCTCCCCTCCCCTCCCCTCCCTTTCTTTCTTTATTGCTTTTTCTTTCTTCCTGGTTGGTCTGCCGATGTTCTTCTTGCAAAGGCTCTCCAAGAACATCGATGCATGTCCTCCACGAGACAGCCTCTATTCTCAGCGTTTTGGTAGATTTCGAAAGGACAAGACTGACGTCGTTCACGCTCGTCCTTCCGTTCATGCTGATGCCTTCCTCAAATTTGAACACGTGATTGCCAGCATAAAACCGTTGCGTTTTGTGAGCTCAATTCTTATGCACCAGGGGTGCACCTTCTTATATAAAAGGTATATTATCGACCAGAGCAGGCTACACGGCGGACTGTGAATTTGCCTAGTAACACCCTGAGCCATACTTGTGATCGATTTCGAGCTGGGGTGGCACTGCGAGGTCGCATTGGCTAATGAACGTGCATTAGGTCGGAGTTTAATATTTCTAGGCCCTTTGAAGGCCCTTATGGGCACGGCTGAGGCCCTCGTGGCCCCATTGAGCCCTTGTGAGCTTTTTAGGATGGCATGCGTGGGATGAGTAGCTACCATAGTGAGGTGATTGCTGTCCTAGAAGGTCATGAAGGATATGCATGCCCATGCTGGCCAACGTCATGTTGCAGTATATTTTTTGAGAGTGGACGAGCCCGCCTAGGGCACTCACGGCGTGAATGAATTTTATGTCTAGTTGATCTTTTTTTGAGACTCTCAGTGCATAGAGTACATGCATGTAGAGACGTTGTATGTGTCTAGGCGTGTATGCTCCTAACGGTGCGACCATACCGACGCCTATACACTGAGCCGCTCACCCCCAGAGTGGTCTTGGCAAATGGACATCAAGTTTGCATGTCCACATCCAGGAAGGGTAAAAAGCAATAGAGGTTTAAGCCTTACCCCACAAGTATCCTTGGACTTCCATAGAGTAATGCGGAATAGATTACTTGGATTGGTAGCTAGCGTGCATCTTCTGACACCATCGAATTATCTGGTCGCCCGCGAGACTGTTCGACACTCTCCTGTGACCGTGTTGCACTTCTCCGGTGTTCTCTTTGCGCTGTGGCGTGTCCTAGAGCCACGTCTGCAACAGGTACCTCCTCTCACGTGGACCCCAGATGGTCCACGAAGCCAGCCTCGGGCGCTTGCTCAAATTAGCACCGCCTACAGTGTTTGCAACTGCCCCGTCGTGTTTCTACTCTGCCGTACTCTAAGATTTCGTTTACAATCGTACTTTTCTTTCATCCTCACAACAGTGATAGGCGGATCCCGTTAATGTTTTTGAGTGTCTGTATGGGGATCGAGATGCCCCGCATCGCCGCCCTTATTTCGATGTCATGCGGTGATAGGGTTCAGTGTCGACCCTATCATTGCATGTTTGCTTCTATCCTTGTCTCCTGCCACGTCTCTCTGCCTCCTTACCGCACGTCTCGTTGCCTCTCTGTCTAGGCATTCACTCATCTAATTCATGGTATGTCTACCTCCTTTCACATTGTGCTTATTGTCATCGATCCTTTACATCCTTCTGCCATCACCCAGTCTTTGTCTTCACGGCATCGCGGCATTGCTACTGTTGTCCTACTTTGGGCCAAACCTTTACCTTCGGTCCAAGTTACTCGTGTTTCCTTTCTTATCTTTATTTCGAACGTCTGCCTTTCGTGTTGTCCGTCCATATCTCCCATTTTTTCCGTCCGTAACCCCAGTCCCATCCTCCCATGCCCTCACTGTAGTACTGAGGAATGCAAGGGAAGAGAAAGGGAATAATACTTGAGACACGGAGCTCGTTACAAAGTAAGATTACTCTCTGAGTCAGTAATCAATGCCCAATGTCCTAGCATGGCGCCCTACTTCCCTCCATAGGCTCGGGCGAGTACCCCCCCCGATATGAGGTACATAGGAGCCAGCTGGGAATATCCCGCCAAGAGCCGGTGGAGCACTTGTAACGGGTAACGAGTAGAATCCTTACATGTCACTGGCGAAGCTAATGACTACAGCAGTACGAGGAGACCGTTACATCTCCCCCCCCTTAAGTCGCGTCCCCCTTCGGTAACTGCCTGAAATTGGGCAGCAACGGGATACAAATGGCAGTACGACTAAGCTGTACATGTCCCATACCATGACAACCTAGCCAGGGACTTGTAAATGCGACATGTCTACACGTGCACTTCACGTTCACGTGCACGGTGCTGTAATCAATTAGAAACCGAGGGAAATCAGTGAGGGAACGACCCTTACTGCCATGACAAGGGGTAAGTTACTGGAGTGCACTACTCTTACACAACCAGGGCTTCGACTCCAGTCCGGAATGAGTCCCTTACATGTCAGGGTGATCTCCTGAAGTGCTGCAAGCCAAATAAAGATGGTGTGCTTCCATCTGGTTCACCATTGGAACCATATTATGTCCCACATTTGGGAATGCGAGCGTGATCGGGCCAGGATGCACGCTGAATCCGGGCAAGCCCGTGCTGCAAGGACGACGGCGTCCCGTGATGTTCCTGGTCACGTGCCAACCCGAGGTCAAGTTTTGGACTAGTCAAAATTTGCCTAATCCTAAAGACACACAGAGAGTTTCCCCAGTAAGGATTCCCGGATGCCCTTGGATCCCCTACCCCTCCCAGCTATCAAGCCCGTGAGAGAGTTTGTAGGGTAATTAAAGGCTATCACAAGTACCCACCAAATTGCTCTCTGGTTCCCAAGAGTTATGCTCTGCGCCATATCCTTCCCATTTGATGAGGTATTTGAAAGTAGGTTTCCCTTTCCTACTCCCGGTTTTCATGTGGGCCAAAATGGCCTCAACCTCATAATTGAATTCCCCATCAATGGTAAGTGGCAAGGGAGGAGGGGGGTTCCGTCCCGGAACGTACTTCCGCAAGGAAGACACATGTATAACATTGTGCCACTTTGTTTTTGCTGTGCCTTTTGTGCTAAAGCAATATGCTTCTTTGCATTCTCCCAAGCGACAACTCTGTCTTGGGCAGCTTTCAACAATATGTTTGCATCATGCAAATGAGAGGCCAGCAGGGCAGAAGTGCCAGTAGCACTATGGGGACTTGGCAGATCGTTTGCTAATGACCCGGGGACTCGGGGATGCCTGCCAAAATTGACAAAGAAGGGTGTCGATTTGATGCTGTGCTGGTATGCGTTATTGATTGGAAGTTGCGCTGCACGGATAAAGGTGTCCCAGTCAGAACCCCTTGGGTTCACAAAATGTCTCAGCATGTTTTCCACTACCCTATTCATGCGTTCCGTTTGTCCATCCGTCTGAGGATGGTAAGGTGAGGACATGCACTGTTTGGTCCCAATGGATTTACACCAGGTTTGAAACCACTGGGATGTGAAACGAGGGTCCCTATTAGAAATCAGTGTTTCGGGTACCCCAAAGATGCTGAACACAACAGTAGAGAGGAGGCGCGCTACATCCTCTGCTGAACAGTGAAAATCACAAGGGACCAATCTACACATCTTGGTGAGTCGGTCTACCACCACCAAAAGGGCATTATGACCATCATTCGTGGGTGGTAGGCAAGTAATAAAATCAAATGAGAGTTAATTCCAGGGCTTGTCTGGGATTGGGAGAGGCCGGAGTAGGCCTTTTGGGCCGGCTGTGTCGGGTTTGTTGCGTTGGCAGCTGTCACAGCTGGAAATGAAACGTTTGACGTCCCCAACCATGCCTGGCCATGTAAATTGGCGCTGCAAGACTTCCAGAGTCCTCTTACTTCCCATGTGCCCATATGACGGTGTGTCATGAAGTTCTGCGATGAGCCCACACTTCACTTCAGCGTCACAGGGTACCACGATGCGTTGGTGCCCTTGCTTTACCGTCTTCCACCAAAATCCATAATGAAACTTCAATTTTTCAGTTGTAGAGGTCATCGAGAACTAAGGGTCTTTCTGAAAAAGACCCTTAAAAGTTTGTCAAGCAGGGGTGGGCCTGGAAGTTGCAGCTCACTTGGAAAATGCATGCTGTGGGAACGGAATTTCCCCGAAAGGTGTTGGTTTAACTCATTTGGTATACTGAAGTCGAAGTCACTTGAAAAAACTTCACATTCTACCGTTGTGGGGTGGGACTGAGCTTGCAGGTCGTTAGACTCCAGGTGACTCGCACAACCAGGTGCCGTTCCAGGTAAGTTCGGTTTCGAATGGGAAATAGACTTATCTTGAAATAGGATGGTGTTCTGAAATGACGCGGGGGTATCCGGACCACTCTGTTGTCCCGAAAGCGTTGCGTGATCGAGATCCGCAGCTCGGGCCTGTGCGCGAGTAAACGCTACGAGAATGTGTTGCCTGTGCTCCGCAACAGTATTCAAAAGGTTAGAGCATCTTGACAAGGGATCAGCCACATTTGTGTGTCCAAGCTCGTACTTCCAGGTGAAGTGGAACCTTTGCAGAGTTTCATACCACCTTGCTTGCCTCCTGCTCAGAACAGGAGTGCCTTGAAAGAAAGTATTTGGATGATGATCTGTGATAATAGTAAGACCTTCACAACCTTCAAGGTAATGTCTCCAAGCTTTCAGCGCATATATGGTGGCACACAATTCCTGCTCAGAAACTGAATAGTTCAT
Organism: Botryococcus braunii; assembly: GCA_002005505.1. Lineage (NCBI taxonomy): Eukaryota > Viridiplantae > Chlorophyta > Trebouxiophyceae > Botryococcus > Botryococcus braunii. The sequence continues at coordinate 99,631 of KV908638.1, forward strand.
TTCTGCTGCAGAGAAACGCTTAGACAAGTATGCAATGGGTTTGTCATTCTGCAATAAAACTGCGCCCATCCCGAATCCAGAAGCATCTGTGACAAGAGTGTAAGGAAGAGAGGGGTCAGGCGCTTGGAGAATTGGCGCTTCAGTAAGGGCCGTCTTCAGCCCTTCAAATCCCTCGTGGCATGCAATGGTCCATCTAAATACTGCATGCTTCTTGGTGAGATTGACGAGGGGGAGCGCTAGTGCAGAGAAGCCCTGCACAAATCTCATGAAAAAATTGCAAAGCCCCAAGAATGCGCGCACTTCAGTCACATTTGAAGGGAGAGGCCAATCTTTGACAGCAGAAATTTTTGCAGGATCCGGTTTAATGCTCTTGAGGGCATTAAACCGCCCCACATAGTATCCTAAAAACATGGTCTAAGCTTCCATGAATGAGCACTTGGAGAGTTTCAAATAGAAACGATTGTCCCTGAGAAGTTGAAAAAAAGTTGCAGATGCTTAAGATGTTCCTCTTTGGTCTTGCTATATATCATGATGTCATCTAGATAGATGACTACAAACTTATGAAGATACTTGCCAAAAACTCTGTTCATTGCTGTTTGAAAGGTGGCTGGCGCGTTAGACAGGCCAAATGGCAACACTTGAAACTGAAATTGGCCCATGTGAGTTTTAAAAGATGTTTTTGGGACATCACTATCATCAATTCTCAACTGATGGTACCCACTATGGAGGTCCAAGGTCGTAAAGTATTTAGCACCAGCAAGCTCATCTAAGGTTTCATCTAACCTAGGTAAAGGTGTGCTATTTTTGATGGTGGCACTTTTCAATTTGCGATAATCCACCACCATGCGCAAAGACCCATCCTTTTTCTCAACTAACAAAACAGGGGCAGAAAAAGGGTGGGTACTGTCCTCAATTAGGCGCAGGGCCAACAGTTGAAGAATGGTAGCCTCAATTGCAGCTTTTTCCTTTGGAGAATGGCGTGGTGTGTAGCCTGGCTTGATGGGTATGTTGGGGTCCAGATCAATCACGTGGTGGGTTCCCCTATATGGAGGTAGACCGGCAGGCAAGGACTCTGGAAACAAGTCTTCATACTCCCGGAGGAGGTCAGCAATCAAAGGATTTACAGAGGACAAGCGTTGATGAAGATCACTAGGACCATTCAAGTTTAAAGCACATAAAACTGATCCTATGCCTTGGATCGTCTCTGGAGAGTCCTCTTCGGCTTTAAAAACTAATTTGTCTTTGCCGACTTCCAACGAGAAACAACCATCCACAAAGTCCAGCCTTGCACCCATATTTGTGAGCCATTCCCTACCAAGATACAAGATATCTTATGGAAGGTCTGCGACAATGCAAGAAGCTTTAAGGTTTTGTCCCTGAAGTTGGAAAACACATTCATAAATCCCATACACATTCAACTTATGTCCATCCGCAACAGAAGCTTGCAAGGTTCTGTCCGGAGTTCCCAAGCACACGCCAGCCTTGGCAGCAATATGGCTAGGCAAATATGATGTAGAAGCTTAAGTATCTAACTTCACAGTTATTTGTTGCCCTGCAATAGACCCCGGGACTGACATGTCAAAAGAGGGTTCGTACTTGGAGGCGAACACACGACTGAACTGCGAGTTATCTCCCAACCGGAGTGACTACTTGGAGCAATCGACTGCATTACGAAGGTCACGAGCAGTTGAATGTGGTTCTGAGATAGATTTATTGAGGTTGCTACTGCAAGGCATGTTGCAAGAGACGTCATAACTCGAGGCCAACTGTGTTGCGTTGCCTTGCGATCTTGCGGAAAGAGCAGGAGAAGCTACCTTATTCTCCCTCAGATATTGAAAAGCCGTGCGACGGCGCTTATTATCGTGGCCATGGTTGCCATTGTTGGAGTTTGCTTGGTTGTTATTCGGCGTGGTAGGTCCGTCAGCTTGCCAGTGACGATTGTGGTTGAAGCCACCACGATTTTGATAAGATCCCCGGTGAGTCGAGCCTCCCCGAGGAGTGAAGCCTCCCCTCGTTGATGGACCATAACGAGGATGGCCATGACCTGCGTGCGTCCGTGAGTCTTTTGATGGTTTGGCTGTGCTTTCCAAACCAGAACGGGAGGTGCGTAGAGCACGCAATACATCCACGATTTTAAAAGAGGTTGCAAAATCGAACTTTGCAGTCAACATGGCGCACATGCGTCCAGGTAAGATGTCATATAAATGCTTTATATGGTCCTCGTCAGACCTGCGTGACCCCAATTTGGTGGCCAAAGATTGGTATTTATGACAAAAGGCAATAAGACCGCCTTTTCCGTCAAATTCTTTTAACGTAAGGGAATCCAGTTGTTCCCCCAGATGGACGGCATTGTGAGAAACGTCCACAAATGCATTGGTCAGTAAATCACATGTTTCTGACCACGTTAAAGGTCGTTTAACAGATTCCATCGTAGCGTGTACCAAATCAAGGGCGTCACCACTCAAATGATTGAAAAGTTCCCCATTCTGATTCAAGAGGTTGAGATACTCCCAAATGTGTACACAAGTATGCACGTATTTGTGTTAAAAACAAAGAGATAGAAGCACCTTCGAGCGCGCCACTGAATTTCTCGGGTGGCGGGAGCATCTTATCACTGTGCCTGTGCTTGTAAGTCTTCGTAATTGGCAATTCAGTATTCATCAAAGGTATTGTGGGTTCTAAGGCATCCAAATTGAAAGGCAAAGACATCGGTGGGGGAGTACCCGTATGGTCCGCGCCAGTCCGCATGAGGAGCCTCTCCTGGCTATTCAGTGATAGCCACGTTTTAATGGAAACCGCCGCTGGTTTTGTGGTTAGTGCTACATGATATAAATCTTCTTTCGTAAACTGGTCAATCAGCTGTCGTGTACTGGAGTGTGACCGTGTATATTGGTGGCCATCCGAATGATTTAAGTGATAATGTGTATATTTGGCGTAACCACAAAAGTGACTGGTATACGACCCTCAATCGGACTTGTACAGCTTTTATTATGGCTTTTATTTGACAATTCATAAAGTCGTGGAAAAATGGCGCTTGTCTTTACCCTTTTGTACCTGGGTTGGGGTATTTATCCCTGATTTAGGTCCTGAGGGCCAAATTGTGTATTCGGGTGACTTCATTCGAAGCAACGGTTGAAACTGAATGTTCGTGGAAACTTTGCTACTCGGTAGGTGCCATGCAGTCGGGCACCAGGAAATTTGTCTTTCAGCCGTCCGTTGATCAGTGAGTTGGCGACGCCTTAACCGCTCCTGATCAGGTGATGGGATGTGTTAATACGGCTGTCCGTATTACGAGAGGGGAGTGTATATTAGGGGCTCAGCCTCCGGCCCACAAGTTTACAGTTGTTTCCAAGTTTCCAACGTGCATGTAAGACTCTCGCACCAAGAACTGAACTCTGTCCGCGGCCCCCGGCGAATAGGGATGGTATTTGTTTGACCTGTTATTTGAATCGTAATTGTGACACTGCCCTTGCAGTATTATTGTGCTTTTGTGACACCACTGTCTTGCCGAGTTAGGCCATTGATCGTCCCGGTGATAACCGTTAACTTGCATTGTAACACGTGAAATTGTATTTATTGTGAAAGAATATTGATAGAATTGACTTGTCATAGTAGAAATTCTGTGGGAACATTAAAATATCAAAGTAATTTAGTCGTTATACAGACCCCCTCCGCGGGAATACCAACCACGCCACGAGATCAAACACACACCACCTTTCGACTCCACAGAAACCTCAAAATACTCATATTCTAGGTACTCACAACCGCAGAGCAATATCTGAACAATAGCCGCGACGTAGCCGTAAGCCGCCTAAACACTGATCCGCAAGACCCCGACAGACTTCAAGAAAACACAATAGGAAGAAAACACACATCCTGGAGAACAAAATCCTTTTGATAAAACCGTTAGTAAACTAATAACACTTAAACCACCAGACCCAGCACGAGTCCAGCCCCGCAGCTCGGAGCCGAACGAGCCTGAAAGCCATCGGAGCCAACCTCCGGTTAACGTCCGGAAGACCGGTCGCAGGACCGAGAGCAGTCCAGTAAGTCCCTCTAACAGCTAGGTCTCAGGGCCGTAATCCCTGGGTGGCGATCCTGTCTAGACGTACCTTAACAATAGTTGACCGCAGCAGTACAACCCAGAATCGAAACCCCGATAAAATTCAGCCATTTTAATCACGAAAAATTTGGATACCGTTGGGCACGGGTACCCTATATGGCTGCACCGTCCAGGGAGTCATTAGCGTGTTAAGTTTGTTAACCCTAGGCTCTTCGAATCTGGTCTTTCTGCGCAGAGTTTGCCGTGTTTCTTGTACAAAGTTGTACCGTAACTTGAATCAGTTGAGCTTTGTCCGCATATAGGACTGGGTATACCCCTTCAGGAGGGGCTTGATTGCATTCCGTTTGTCGCAGGAGTTGACAGCAGAAGCATCAGCATTAACCGTTTGAAGCGAAACCATACTTTAGGAAAGTTCAGTTTATAGCACATCATCGTCTGTACTGCACAGTTAGTTGAGACAATTTGATTGATTGCAGCACTTGCTGTCTGTTTGTGTTAATCTTACAAATATTTTAGACCATACTTTGCAAATCGCGATTGCTTGATTGTTTCTTTATCGAAGGTTCTGTAGCACCAAAGATCGCGACAGTTTGATACAAATCTACAGAGATACAGTGGTACATGATCTGAGAGTCCGAAGAATTTATTGTCATAATTTTAAAAGCAGAATTAAAGTACTTTAGTGTTCTTTGCATTTGTTATTTGGGAGGTCCAAGGTTGCGCTTCAGGACCTCAATACCTAGAATTGGGTATACCCCTTTAGGAGGGGCCTGATTCCTTTCATTTTGTTGCAGGTACCAGCAGCACACCAACAGCAACAAAAATCAGCCGTAATACTACACATTAGGCATAAATCCGTTTATAGCATACAACCACCTGTACTGCCAAGTTAGTTGGAGCAATATCAATACTTTGAGCAATTGATTTCTGTTTGACTGCTTCATATATTCATCCAAGAAAGTACAGTTTTCAATCGCGATTGTCTCACTGTTTCTTTAACGAATCCCTTGCAGCATCAAAGATCGCGACAGTTAGACACATATCTATAGCAATACACCAGTAATCGATCTGAAACTTCGGAGAAGTGATTGCAAAATTATTTGAAAAAGTACCATAGTATTTCTGGGTTACCTGCATTTGTTATTAGGAAAGACCAAGGCTGTGTGTGTCACCTTAGTGCCTAGAAGTTGGGTACACCCCTTCAGGAGGGGCTTGATTACATTCCGTTTGTTGCAGGTACCAACAGCCCACCGACAGCGACAATAACCAGCAGTGATACTACACAGTAGGCATAGAGCACTTTATTGTACAACACCACCTGTCCTGCAGAGTTGATTGAAGCAAAATATATACCTTGAGCCCTTGCTTTCTGTCTGATTGATTTACATATATACTAAGGGAGTAAATTTCCAATCGCGATTGCCTCACTGTTTCTTTAACGAAGTTCTTGCAGCACCAAAGATCGCGAGAGTGCAATACAAATCTGTAAGAAACACATTGGCAATTGACCTGAGCCTTTGAAAAAGTGATTGTTAATATATTAGAAGAGGTATTATAGTACTCCTGGTTTACCTGCATTTTGTAACTAGGAAAGTTCCAAAGGAGTAGCACATCGTTAGTGGAAACTTGAGTTACCGCATTGGTGGAAGCACCCATCATTAAACTGCTTATATTTGAAATTAAATAGTGAGGAGGAATTAAGGAACACCTTGTTAGGGTGGAAATTTCGGTTTGCACCTGAGCAATTCAAGTTGTGGGTCCACCCCATTAGGAGGGGTCTGACTATACCACTGTTGTTTGAGCAGGTACCCTACAGCCCTCAAGACTGCACCAGCCACTACATTCTACAGTAAGTAAAGGCAACCACTGTAACGAAACTTCACGAGCCTCATCTCTAAGTGTGTGTTAGGCCCATCTAGGTAGGACCACATCCAGCACTGACATGGCGGACGCGCAAGCCCCTGTTCGTTTAGAATTCTTCTATGGAAGGCCCACTGAGGATCCTTTTCAGTGGCTGGAATCGTTTGAGCTGTTCATAGAGGTTAACCGGGTAGAAGGAGATCGGGTATTGAGATTTGTTAAGCATGCAATGAGGGAAGAGGCCTATACTTGGTTTCGAGCAAATCAGGATGACATATTAGATTGGGAAGATTGTAAAGAGGCCTTTCTCGAACGGTTCGGCCTTGATGAAGACACACTTATGTCCAAAGTAGATTCTTGCATGCAGCAACCCAACGAAAATGTACGAAGTTATGCTGACAGATTTAGAAAACTGATGGGATACCTGCAGAATCCATTACCAGTCAGGATGGTTACAAAATTATTTGTGAAAGGACTAGTTCCCCACCTTAAGGAGAGGGTACAAATGACATACCCAGGCAATGGAGCTTTGGCGGAAATTATACGTTTGGCTGCCAACTATGAGCAAACCTTTGGGCATGCCCCATTAGGAGGAATGTACCTTAATGAAAACAAAGAAGTACCGGTGCGCGAGAGGATTGAGCAATGGAACCGCCGCGCCAATGACAATGTGGATCAGCGCGCAACACGCCCGCCGCAGCAGCAAAATCAAAGAGAGAACAATAGAGATAATAGAGACAACAGGAATTGGCAGCGTCAGCGAGACTTTCCGGAGCGACGCAACCAGCAGCAAGCAGCACCGCCTAGACAAACTGCCCCAATCAACCCACCAAGGGAGGCACCTGCGCTACCTCCGGCTAATGAAATTGACACCCTCACAAGGGAGATGGAGAGATTGAGAATTCAAATTGCAGAACTACAGAGGCCCCCGCCAGCTGCTAATTTCACCCAATTTCAAGAGGATCGGACCATGGAAGATCAGCCCCAGGCCAGAATAATGTATGATGGGTTTACAGACCCATTCCCGGTATACCCTATATATGCAACTAAGAGGCCTGCAGAAAATCCACCCGAAGCAGACCCCGCGCCGCTACGCCGTCGCCCCAACAATCTGGAGCAAACTACAGTGGACCCAAGGAACCCACCTAGGCCTGCCGCCCCACGGCCTACCCCAGCACAACATCAACCACATGAACCAAGAACTCCAGCCGCACCTCAGCCAGTACCTGCGAGAGGGCCAGCAGCGCGCCCTCCAGTGGACCTAGGGGGACTGCCACCCCTACCTCATGTAGCTCGTCCCGCCGCGTATAGAAGACCAGGAGCTATCGCGCCGACAACCACGGAGCCTATTCAACAAATAAAAGGGCTGCCTATGAAGCTTACCGTGCAATCCTATTTGAACCACGTCAGTGAAGAAGAATTTCAGAGGTCCATCCAGGAGCTCCAGGAGTCACGCCGCCATTTCCTTCAGGCCCGACAGAATAACCCACCACGACCTAGAGAGGTGGAAGCTGAAATGGTAGTGCTTTCCAGTGACACCTCAGAAGGTCCCTCAGCCAGCGACTCGCCTGAGGGGACACCACAGTTGCAACCCCCTCAATTGAACCTACAAAGGCACCTTGTAAACACTACTGTAGCTACTGTCCCTATTCTTATTAATGACTTGGTGTTTGAGGATGGAATCATTGACACTGGTGCCACAAACACCATGATTTCACAGTCAGCTGCGCGACAATTGAACTTGATGGACCAGATTGAGCCTTCTCGCCTTAGATATTCTTGCGCAGATGGTAAAATGTCCACTCCTTGGGGTATCATTCGCAAGTTACCTGTGGGAGTGGAAGGTTTAGTAATTCCTATTGATGTATTTGTTAGTGGGGCCACTTCGTACGATGTACTCTTAGGAACTGATTGGTTAACTCAAGCCCACGCTGAAATAAGCTTTGCCAAGCAAGAGATGTCTTTCCGAATAGAACCACAAATCATGGGAAGGGTTCCCATCACTGTTATGCCTGCTAGCAAGAGTAGTAATCGATACTGTGTTGCTCGCCTCCCCGAGCTAGACCTTGGCGGTCCCGCGGGGCCTCCTGCGGGCCCTGGGGTACCGGAGGTACCCGATCTACCGGACGTTAATATGAACGACGGAGATGACCTACCAGGAGAATTAGAGGAGGACATGGACCTTAATGCCGCAAGTGACGAAGAAATAGAGAGTACAGATCAATCTGAGGAAGAGTATTCGGGGGACGAGGAGGTCACCTCATCCGAATCCGAAGTGGAGATCTTCAATGCCCTTGTTAGAGACGAGGGGGAGGAACTCATGTTTGCTGCACATTCCTACTTAACTGAGGACTGGATGTTAGAAGTTAATATTTTTAAAGAGATTGAAGCTCAGTGGGGTCCCTTTGACATCGACGCATGTTGTGACACCCAAGGCTACAACTCTCAACTTCCTTTGTATTGGTCTAGCGAAACCGACTGCTTAATGCAAAACTGGACCCACATGAGTGTATATTGCAACCCTCCTTTTTCTTTAATTAGTAACATAGTTGAACATTGCCTTGCATGCTTCACGGCGAGTCCCTTCACCACTAGTGCCGTACTTGTTCTCCCATGGTGGCCTTCTGCCCCTTGGTTTCCAACGGTTATTGAGCAACTCGAAATTATCAGGCAATTCCCTCCTGGAGTACAGTTGTTCACGGCTCCTGGAGAGGATCCGGCAGGTCCCCGGCTTCGTATTGGCCCAACTAGATGGCCTGTCATAATCGTGCGAATACCCACTTCACTTAGAAAGGAAGATCCTGGTATGCAGAGGTTGAGAGAGATTACAAATACTGGAAAGATGAAACAGGACCCCGATCCCATGTTAAAAATCACCACCGGGATGCGAAAATTGGGTCCTAAGAGAGAAGAAGAGATTGAGAGATTAGTACAGGAGTATAAGGATGTATTTACCCCAGGTATAGTACAAGAAAGAACCACCTTAATGCACCACCGCATAGACACTGGGGATGCGGTCCCCATTAAAACACGCCCTTATCGCTTGTCCCGTTCGGAGGATCAGGTGATCGAGGAAGAAGTTCACAAAATGCTAGAGGCTGGAGTGATAGTGCCTTCCAGCTCTCCTTGGTCTAGTTCACCTGTGTTAGTAGGCAAGCCGGATGGCTCTGTCCGGTTTTGTATTGACTACCGTCCACTAAATGCAGTTACCAGACGTGACAACTACCCCATGCCTAGGATAGATGAGACCCTAGATTCCTTAGGTCAGGGGGTGGAATATTTGAGTAAGATTGATTGCAAGTCAGCCTTTTGGTTAATACCAGTAGCCCCAGAGGACCGTGCAAAGACCGCTTTTACTACCAAAGAAGGTTTATTCGAGTTTGTGTCAATGCCGTTCGGCTTGCGTAACGCCCCGGCTACGCTTCAGAGATTTGTTAACACTCTATTGCAAGACTTAATAGGCAAGTGTTGTGTCATTTATTTAGATGATTGTTTGGTATACAGCCGCACATTCGAGGACCACCTCACTCATTTGAAATTAGTGCTTGAACGCTTCCGTGCGGTGGGCTTTAGAGCCAACCCAGCCAAGTGTGAGTTATGTTGCAGTGAAGTGTTGTACTTAGGATACGTTATTACGCCTCAAGGCATAAAACCCAACCCTTCCAAGGTTGAGGCAGTTCTCAACGCAGCACCGCCGACGAACGTGACCGAAGTCAGGTCCTTTTTGGGACTTGCAAACTACTACAGGAGATTTCTGCACAACATGGCCGCCATATCTGCCCCATTGACGCGGCTTACGAAAAAGGGGATTGTCTTCAATTGGACTACTGACTGCCAAGCCGCCTTCGAAGCCATCAAGGCTATGCTAGTGGATGCACCGCTTCTACGATACCCCGACTTCAGCAAGAAATTCACCCTATACACTGATTGGCAGCCCGGAGCCGCCGCCGCTATTCTGGGCCAGGAGCTTGAGGATGGTGACCATGTGATCGCATACGCCAGCAAAACTCTACAAGGAGCAGAGCTCAACTACTCTCCAACGGATGGGGAGCTACTTGCCATAGTGTGGGCCGTGAAGCTATTCCGCCCCTACCTCTATGGAGTTCAATTTACTATAGTAACAGACCACAAAGCTTTAAAGTGGTTACTCACCACACGCAACTTGTCCGGCAAGCTAGCACGATACGCCATCGAACTGCAAGAATATGACTTTGACATCCAGCACCGCTCGGGGACCTTGCATGGGAATGTGGACTGCCTTTCTCGTCTACGCCTATTGCCGCCCCCTGAAGAAGACTACAGTGAAGAGCCGCCGCCGCCGCCGCTGCTAGAAGAAGAGAACATTGAGGAGAACCACATGCACTGCTGCTACACCATGACCCTTGACAAAGAGAATATGCCGCCCGTTGAGGACAGAATGGACTTGGACCAGCCCTACTTGCCGCCTACTCAAGACGCCACGCAACATGAAGAGATGATAGTACCACAACCTTTACGCCGACATTCGGAGACAAGGGTTGAACCCCCACCAATTCGAGACCTGCCGCTACCTCCGGAGACCTTATTTGGCCCTTCTGCCGCTCTGGCCAGCCAAGAACCTATGACTACACCGCGTACGCGTATCGACAGCCCGCCGCTTATGGAGGATGTACCGTGCCAAGTATGCACTGGAAGAGATGATGAGGAGACCATGCTACTGTGTGATCTCTGCAACCACGGATACACTCCCCCGAAAAAATAAGTGGCGGTCGAATATACAGGGCGAAATTGCCTAAGGTAGCCGCACGTGCCTAGGGAAGCGAGACACAGCCATGTGTAGCTCTAGTGCTGACGTGGTATGTACTGCCAAGAGTACGATGAACCGACTCTCTCTTTCGCACTCAGGCAAATTTTCTAAGGTGGGCAAGCGGGCGACTCGGCAGTGGTCCAGAGTCGTCACGCCTGAAATTCTAACAAAGAAAATTCCCTTTCCAAATTAAATTTGATTAGAAAGCAAGGCACAAGGCCGTGTATTTGAAGAGGGACGGTCAGGGCGTGTGAGTTTTCAGGTAAGCCAATGTACTCCGTACAAGGTTCGGGGGTCACTTTGGGCTAAAATGCAATTTTGCATGCTGTATTTTCGTGTGGTATGAAGAGGATAGGAGCCCAGCATGGCTTTGGGTGCCACTATCCAAAGGATTGGCCCTTAACAGAGGTGTGTGTGGGCCCGGACCCGCGAGCAAGGTCTAAGGGGAAACCTTGTGAGGCTTTAAACGCAAGGGCCGAAGGGGACAAAACTTGAGGAAACAGAAATTCTGGGCCTTGTCAAGAATTTGGGGATTGCTTGCAATCTATTTAGAGTCATGGCTTGCTAGCCCCATGCGCTAACAACAACTCACAAAGGGACCGTTTAATGGCACGCTTGTATGCAGAGCCCCTATCTATATGTAGCAACAACTTCTCAAAGTGACCGCCACTAATGTTTTCGGGGGAGTGATGCGAGTTTGGTGTTTTCTTCCTAACTCACTCGCCGGAAATCTGCTGCCGTGTCGCGAATGCATTAAGCACTGGGCCGCAAAACTTCAGCTATAATGATAACTTACGTCTTTAAGGCAAATGCAATGAAAATGCTGGGTAAATTTTAAAAAAATGCTTCGTGGGTTGCTGCCGGGATCTGGCCGATGGTCTTTCGAAGTGCGACACCCTTGTCTTGCACTTCCGTCACCGGAAATGCTGTGATATAAGACATTCTGGCAAATTAGAAGATTTGTGAAGGATTGATTCGTGTGCAATTCGATATTTGGCTACTTTCAAGACTTTGTCCTACGTGATTGGACCAACGGGTTTGATAAGTGGCGGATAGACAAATGTAGCATTCAAACAACGGTCCAGAACTTTTTAAACTACGGTGTTTAGACCCATTTGCTTGATACGGCAACCATCTGCTGGCTAAAACGTCCAGATATATGCCACATGGTGTAGATCTGATGATGATCCAGTGGTAGCAAAAAAATAAACATGAAGCTCTTAAAACTTATAGGGTTCACCTACGTTCGTCTTGGATACTAAAGAGCCCTTTCAAGTATATGGGTACGTCCAAATTCGGGAGGTGTCTGTCCAATGAAGATGTGGATGTGTATGTGCACATGCCCACTACAAACACGAATGAACTCAAGCAGATAAAGTGCAAGGAATCTATTGTTTCTTATTGGCATTTCCAGATGTCACCCTCGCACCAGCATGTCATTACCCCCCCCCCCCCTCTCTCTCTCTCTCTCTCTCTCTCTCTCTCTCTCTCTCTCTCTCTCTCTCTCTCTCTCTCTCTCTCTCTCTCTCTCTCTCTCTCTCTCTCTCTCTCTCTCTCTCTCTCTCTCATAAACCCACACACACATCATCCTCATCATCCTCTCGTTACTTTGCAACCATCTAATAGAAACTAGCACGCCGCTCCTCGTGTTGGTAACGGCTATGTCACACGTGTCCGCCATGGCAAAAGCTAGGCTATCCTTCAATCCAGGTTGGCCGGAAGAATGACAATGCCATGAAGCATTTTGAGTCACACAAATCGTTACTAATTAAGAGCGTAGGCCCATATGTTTTACTTTCAAACGTTTCTTGAGCCATCCGACCATGTCTAAAATCATGGTCGTGTGTGTAATGCAAGCCGTGGGTTGTTAGATTCCATATACCATGGTATTTTTATTGCTCTCCATTCGTCAACATGGTGCTAACCAAACTCTGGCACGTTCTTACATAATCTAATTGAAATGACGTTTCAATTATGTATGCCAAGTCCCAAACGAAGGGAAGCCATGTGCTGCTATGACGAGAAATGGAGCGCACTTATATTTAATGAGTGTCACATGTGCTAGGTGTTGTGTACCCCTTCCCCACATGAGTGGGGGACGCCACCCCTGGGTCATTTGGGGCCTATCAGGAAACCCACGTGACACTCACGTGACATGACCTATTATTGTACCAGGGGGATTAAGGCACTCACTCCCCCGAAAAAATAAGTGGCGGTCGAATATACAGGGCGAAATTGCCTAAGGTAGCCGCACGTGCCTAGGGAAGCGAGACACAGCCATGTGTAGCTCTAGTGCTGACGTGGTATGTACTGCCAAGAGTACGATGAACCGACTCTCTCTTTCGCACTCAGGCAAATTTTCTAAGGTGGGCAAGCGGGCGACTCGGCAGTGGTCCAGAGTCGTCACGCCTGAAATTCTAACAAAGAAAATTCCCTTTCCAAATTAAATTTGATTAGAAAGCAAGGCACAAGGCCGTGTATTTGAAGAGGGACGGTCAGGGCGTGTGAGTTTTCAGGTAAGCCAATGTACTCCGTACAAGGTTCGGGGGTCACTTTGGGCTAAAATGCAATTTTGCATGCTGTATTTTCGTGTGGTATGAAGAGGATAGGAGCCCAGCATGGCTTTGGGTGCCACTATCCAAAGGATTGGCCCTTAACAGAGGTGTGTGTGGGCCCGGACCCGCGAGCAAGGTCTAAGGGGAAACCTTGTGAGTCTTTAAACGCAAGGGCCGAAGGGGACAAAACTTGAGGAAACAGAAATTCTGGGCCTTGTCAAGAATTTGGGGATTGCTTGCAATCTATTTAGAGTCATGGCTTGCTAGCCCCATGCGCTAACAACAACTCACAAAGGGACCGTTTAATGGCACGCTTGTATGCAGAGCCCCTATCTATATGTAGCAACAACTTCTCAAAGTGACCGCCACTAATTTTTTCGGGGGAGTGATACCACATCGACTGTTTGGAGCCTGCACTGTCCCGGGTACCCAGGGGACCCTGGCTATGCCCTTTATGTGACCACATTGCAGATGCCGTCCCCTCTCGTGACATTGTGGACGATGAAGAAGTACTTGACTACCTAGCCGCCGACAAACGACACCAACCTGGGACAAGCCGCAAGGATGCTAAGCGCATAGCACGCCGGGCTCAGAACTACTACTTTGCCGCCGAAGAATTCCCTATTGAATGGAGGACCCGCAATTGGCCACTTGTAAGAAAGGCCACGAGAGGATTTGGCCCACGAACCGTACCATGGTACGAGGACAGACTTGACATTATTAAGGAGCTACACGATGACATGGGCCACTACGGAGTTAACCGCACAATTCATCTTATCAAGGAGCGCTTTTATTGGACGGATATGTCCCTCGACGTCAGACTATACATACAACATTGCCCTGGATGTCAGTTCAGGACCATTCAACTCACCAAACCAGTGGAGCTGACTCCCGTAGCCGTCACGGGGGTCTTTCATATGATTGGAGTGGACCTGACAGGACCCATGGATGCGCCCTCGGGGCGAGGGAAAGTGTACATTGCCACCGCAATAGATTACCTCACTAAATGGGTGGAGGCCAAGATTATCCCAAACAAAGAAGCATCGACTACCGCAAAGTTTTTCAAAGAAGAGATTCTGGCACGGCATGGATGCCCCCAGATTGTTATCACGGACAATGGCCAAGAATGGCAAGGAGAATTCCAAAATTTGATGGACCAATGCTTCATAGAAGTGAGAAAGACCAGCCCATATCATCCCCAAGCCAACGGCCTCGTTGAGAGGTTTCACGGTACATTGAAGGAGAAGCTCGGGCTAGCCGCCCTTGAAAGCCCTGGTGCATGGGACCGCAAGCTACCTGACATTCTTCTGGGGTACCGGACGAGTCCCCAGGGTTCCACCGAGCACAGCCCCTTCCGGTTGTTGTACGGAAGAGCAGCCACCCTACCTATCGACAATAAGACCCTACCAAGCACGACGCCAGACATGGCAGGCGGGGAAGGAAGTTGCCCCCGCGAGAGACATCAAGAGGAGATAGCAGCCGCCCACACCAACATTTTGCGCGCCCAGGAGCGCCAGAAAAGAGAATACGCTCAGAAACTGAAGCCCACCAAGCGTGGACGTGAAATTGAAGAAGGGCTACGTAACCTTCAGCCTGGAGACTTAGTAGCCGTCAAAAATCGGAAAAAGCACGAGTTGGCGCCACCATTTGTGGGCCCTTTCATCTTCAAGGAGTACTACGACGACAGCACGCTTGTTATCCAAAATTCTAAAGGAAAGACGTGGAGAGAATCAATACACACCGTTGGGAAGTACCATCCCAGCCACCACTGAAGCAAGCAATGGAGGAAAAGCAGCGAGCGTCCACCACGGAAATCCAACCTCGTGTACGAACCACTGCTCCTTGTGGAGCCTAACCTTTTTAGCGAACGCTGGAGGACCAATCAACGCACGAAACGCTACTCCCAGCCAACCAATCAAGCGGAGCTTACTTGAAGTACCGGCGGACCGGTACCGGATGAAACTTTTACTACCAAAAAAAAAAAGCTAACGGAACCTAGCCCGGCCAAGTCCACGGTCGTGACTTGTTAGCTCTCCCCTGGAACGGGCCAGTTTAAACCTTAAAATGAGTTCATTAAACGCTGTTCATATTATACAAAAGCAATCTTACCACACTGAATACTCAGCCCGCATGACGCGAACCCAGCACGCCGAGAATGCGGCATTAAGGGAGGAGAACAAAGTACTAGAGACAGAATTAAAAACAGCCAAAGAGAGCATTCAAAATTTGGTACTCACGGTTCAAGACTTGCACGAGCAGAGGAACGAACCGGTGCTGCCCCCGATTGTTTTCAATTACGATCCACACATGGTCCACCAGCTTGGTGTCTCCGTGGAGACCAGCAAGGCCGCTAAGGAGGAAGCAGAGAGTAAGCTTAAGGAAGAAGAGGAAAGAAACGCCCGCGCCCGGGCAGACCAAGGTAAAAGGCAAAGGTTCCGCATTAGTGTGCACCACGGCTTTGTCAGCTCCGAATAAAGTCCAAGCTAATGGATCTGATAATTGACTTAAAAATAGTTTTTGGAACAGAGAATATCATCAAGGAGCTTCACCGTACCATCAACCGGCTTGAACGTGAGAACGAGGCTGCCCGTGATCGGCATGCTCATCTCCACCACCTCACCCGTCATTTCATTCTGGGGAAGCTGAAGGAGATCTCCGACCACGTTTCGGAAAGCGAGGGCTCTCCAACTACGCCCAGCGCGCTGCACCGCCCCCTGGGGTACAACCCCCGCGACGCCCGCATGGGCAAGACCGTCCCTTACCCTACACGGAGTGTATTGGCTGAGCCGCTTGTACCGTACTCCATTACGGAGTCCGAATCTGTCAAATATTCTGATTTGGTAAAAGTTGATGGGCTCTTCTCGTCTGACTCCACCTCTGATGTGGAGATTTGAGTGATTGGTTGGGATGTCCGCGGTACAAACAAAACACCATTGTAGCAACAGCACCATGTATGTCCAAATGCAAGTTATTTGCGAAAAACTTGGTTCAATATGACTTAACGGATGTTCCTTGGGCAAAATCTTGACTAGTCCGATGACAATGTACCTTATGTTGAAGCACCTGTACCTTATGTTTGGTAGTCTTGTGTCACTACTCTAGAAAGTCGTTCCAGACTTTCTCTCCTTTTAGGGGGGGGGAAAGAATGCCACATATGTCGTGTACTGGAGTGTGACCGTGTATATTGGTGGCCATCCGAATGATTTAAGTGATAATGTGTATATTTGGCGTAACCACAAAAGTGACTGGTATACGACCCTCAATCGGACTTGTACAGCTTTTATTATGGCTCTTATTTGACAATTCATAAAGTCGTGGAAAAATGGCGCTTGTCTTTACCCTTTTGTACCTGGGTTGGGGTATTTATCCCTGATTGAGGTCCTGAGGGCCAAATTGTGTATTCGGGTGACTTCATTCGAAGCAACGGTTGAAACTGAATGTTCGTGGAAACTTTGCTACTCGGTAGGTGCCATGCAGTCGGGCACCAGGAAATTTGTCTTTCAGCCGTCCGTTGATCAGTGAGTTGGCGACGCCTTAACCGCTCCTGATCAGGTGATGGGATGTGTTCATACGGCTGTCCGTATTACGAGAGGGGAGTGTATATTAGGGGCTCAGCCTCCGGCCCACAAGTTTACAGTTGTTTCCAAGTTTCCAACGTGCATGTAAGACTCTCGCACCAAGAACTGAACTCTGTCCGCGGCCCCCGGCGAATAGGGATGGTATTTGTTTGACCTGTTATTTGAATCGTAATTGTGACACTGCCCTTGCAGTATTATTGTGCTTTTGTGACACCACTGTCTTGCCGAGTTAGGCCATTGATCGTCCCGGTGATAACCGTTAACTTGCATTGTAACACGTGAAATTGTATTTATTGTGAAAGAATATTGATAGAATTGACTTGTCATAGTAGAAATTCTGTGGGAACATTAAAATATCAAAGTAATTTAGTCGTTATACAGACCCCCTCCGCGGGAATACCAACCACGCCACGAGATCAAACACACACCACCTTTCGACTCCACAGAAACCTCAAAATACTCATATTCTAGGTACTCACAACCGCAGAGCAATATCTGAACAATAGCCGCGACGTAGCCGTAAGCCGCCTAAACACTGATCCGCAAGACCCCGACGGACTTCAAGAAAACACAATAGGAAGAAAACACACATCCTGGAGAACAAAATCCTTTTGATAAAACCGTTAGTAAACTAATAACACTTAAACCACCAGACCCAGCACGAGTCCAGCCCCGCAGCTCGGAGCCGAACGAGCCTGAAAGCCATCGGAGCCAACCTCCGGTTAACGTCCGGAAGACCGGTCGCAGGACCGAGAGCAGTCCAGTAAGTCCCTCTAACAGCTAGGTCTCAGGGCCGTAATCCCTGGGTGGCGATCCTGTCTAGACGTACCTTAACAATAGTTGACCGCAGCAGTACAACCCAGAATCGAAACCCCGATAAAATTCAGCCATTTTAATCACGAAAAATTTGGATACCGTTGGGCACGGGTACCCTATAAAGAATGCCACACAGCATCGGTGCTCCCAGCTCTGTCTCCATGGGCACGGGTTCCACGGGTGGCACAGATTCAACATGAGCAACATTCGACGTAGGGGAGGGACCTTCCTCATTACCATTGTCGACCCAATCATAATCATCTACTTTTCGTGCCAGCCAGTCTTCGTAAATGCCCTGGGCTGCTGCGACCCAGCCCGCGAAGTTGGCGGTATCCACTCTGCTGAGATGGTCCGTCATAATCCGCTCACACAGTTCGTGATCATCTTTGTCCTTAAACGCTTTTGTAAGTTCCTTAAACTTATCGGCCCAGTGAGCAAAAATTCGAGAATTGTTGACGATTGCTAACAAGAGCACTTCATGTTGGGGCAAATACTCATGTGTGTGCGAAAAATATGAACTAAATCTTTTCTAAATGGACATCTAATGTCCGAAGATTCAATGGCAGATTTGGCAACGGCTAAGAAATCAGCGGAAAAGACGATGTTGGTATTAATATCAGAGGTTATCGTAGCCATAACGCCGAAACCAAATGTAGTACTCAGCAATGCAAGGGAAGAGAAAGGGAATAATACTTGAGACACGGAGCTCGTTACAAAGTAAGATTACTCTCTGAGTCAGTAATCAATGCCCAATGTCCGAGCATGGCGCCCTACTTCCCTCCATAGGCTCGGGCGAGTACCCCCCCGATAGGAGGTACATAGGAGCCAGCTGGGAATATCCCGCCAAGAGCCGGTGGAGCACTTGTAACGGGTAACGAGTAGAATCCCCACATGTCACAGGCGGAAGCTAATGACTACAGCAGTACGAGGAGACCGTTGCACTCACCTTTCCATTCTTCCACTCCTACCTGTAAACCTCTGTGCATGGCCTTTATTGTATCATGCACAATAAGGGATGGCCTATCTCTTGCGTGCATCAGCATCTTCATGTTTGGGGGTTTGGAGGGGTGGGAGTTAGGGACGCCATCCTTGCTCTCCAACTTCTGCCCTCTACGTCACCCCACATGTCCTGTCTCTACCAAGCGCTCGTCTCCTGGGGGGTGTCGATGTCTCGCGGGCGATAATGTTCTATTACTTCTCTAAATTTCTGTCTTTGTTTCTCCCAACTTTGCATTGACTCACACAGCATCGTGGCACTCAGTGGAATTTGTTTTTCGGGACCTCGAATACGTATTCGAGGTCAGTCAAACTGATTCTCAGGCCACATCAGTGTGTTGCTCTAGGTAGATGATATGGGACCTTTAGTTGTTTTGGCTAGGACACATCATATGTATTGGATTACCAATTAGGGACCTCTTGTAGTGAGAGCACTTGTGGGACTCGTCTTTTATCGAGTCCCCTGGGCGCCAAACACGGTCGGGTATTTAATTGCTGGAGGTGACAGCCTCAGCATTCTTTGGTGGCCTCTACGAGCCACGTCCGAGCGTCCTGTTCGAAGTGAAGCAAATTGCACTTGTATTCTGCTTGTATTATTGCATTTGCCGTTGGAACAGTAGCACGCGTTTGGTAGCAGCAGTGATTGGCGCTCTTCACCATTCGACTGATTCGAACCTGTCTTAGCGCCAGGGTATGCTCAAACATCTATGCTTAAGTAAAAGCACCAGGCTCTTGGGAAATGCTGTGGTTACAGTAATGCAACTTGCGTGGGGCTGAAGCACAGTGTTGGGGACAATATGTGTGTTGAGGCTCGAGACTTGCTGAACCTCCGTCACAAATATTTAACACCTCTGTCTTGGACATTAAAGGTATTGAATGTAGTTGCTATTCAATTAGATCATTCCTATGTGATTAGATATTTTGTTTGACTCTCGCAAAGTTGTGCTGATTTGTCGTCAAGGGAACGAGCGTCCCGGACTCATGTGCGGCACGGAACGTATCTGAGACGATGTTGTGAATTCAGCTGATGTGAGAAGCAATACATCCGTATATGAGACTGTGCCCGTAGGGCAAGCAGTAATGATGTCCCATGTAAGATTCTTTGGTTGGCCTCTACGAGCCAAGTCCGAGCGTCCTGTTCGAAGTGAAGCAAATTGCACTTATATTCTGCTTGTATTATTGCATTTGCTGTTGGAACAGTAGCACGTGTTTGGTAGCAGCAGTGATTGGCGCTCCTCACCATTCGACTGATTCGAACCTGTCGTCGCGCCAGGGTGTGTTGAGGCTCGAGACTTGCTGAACCCCGTCACGAATACTTCAAACCTCTGTTGTGGACATTACAGGTGTTCTCTCTGTCCATAACCTTTCACACTTTTCCTTTCCTAAAACGTTTTGCGCTGTTATTATATTTCGAAAAATCTGTCTCTGTTTTCTCTCATAGGGTTCACCCCGAGTCTCGAGGGAGGACGACGGCATTTCAGTGTTGTGGGCTTGGTTATGGGGAAACCCTGACTTCTCCTTTCCCAAAACGTGTTGAATAAATCTGTCTTTGTATCTTCCATATTGTCCACACCTAGTCTTGTGGATTAACACGCTAGGAACCACTTAAATTATAATAACTCATGACTCCTCTATCTCATGTCCTCAAATAGCCAAGCTTTCGTCCTCAAAAGGGCAAGACAAGTACAGAGGATAAGTGTGAAAGGTTATGGGCAGAAAGAACGCCTGTAAGTCCGCAAAGGATTTGTTAATGCACTGTATAGGTTTCGTAAGTCAGACCTCGACACACCCTTTGGCGCGACTGATACAGGTTCGACAGAAGCGCCTTCAGTTGCGGCAACCAAAAACAAGTACGACTGTCTCAAAGACAAATCAAATATGCAAGAGCAAGCTTCAATTTGCATCAAACAGCCAGGACTTCCAGTCCGTGGCTCAGGATTCGGCCAACCAAACGAATCATTACATGGGACATCATTACTTCTTGCCCTACTGGCAAATTCTCATAGACGGACAAATTGCTTCTCACATCAGCTGGTTTCACAGCATCGTCTCAGATATGTTCTGTGCCGGACCTGAGTCCGGCACACTCGTTCCCTTGACGACCAAACAGCACAGCTTTGCGAGAGTCAACAAAATATCTAACCACATAGGAATTATCTCATTAAATCGCAACTACATTTAATACCTGTAAGTCCGCAAAGGATTTGTCAATGCACTGTAGAGGTTTCGTAAGTCAGAGCTCGACACACCTATTGCCCCAAGCATTACGATTTAGACAGAGCAATGAGCAACATTGCAAATACGGTGTAAATCAAATACATAATGCTATTCTATCCTCTGTCAGAATGACAACGTACCCTTTGGCGCGACTGATACAGGTTCGACAGGAGCGCCTTCTGCTGCGGCAACCAAAAACAAGTACTACGACTGTCTCATAGACAAATCAAATATGCAAGAGCAAGCTTCAATTTGCATCAAACAGACAGGACTTCCAATCCGTGGCTCAGGATTCAGCCAACCAAACGAATGCTGAGGCTGTCGCCTCCAGCAATTAAATACCTGACCGTATTTGGCGCCCAAGGGACTCGATAAAAGTCGAGTCCCTCAAAACTTCCCACTCCAAAAGGTCCCTAATTGGTAATCCAATACGTTTGATGTGTCCTAGACAATAAACTAAAGGTCCCATATTATGTACCTAACTAAACACACTGATGTGGCTGCCTACGATTTAGTTTGACTGACCTCGAATACGTACTTGAGGTCCCAAAAACAAATTCCACTGAGTGCCACGATGCTGTGTGAGTCAATGCAAAGTTGTCCTAACCTCTTCGTGAAGTTACGTGAGGAACACTGAAGTCTGTCAAGGAATTATGTCGCTTCACAGGCAAGTTCCTAGGACTAGCTGGGAGACATATGCAGTAGTTTACACCTAAGGCACAACAGTGTCGTGCCGTCCAGGGCAGCCTGGCATGCACGACTGTTTTGCCTAGGATGAGTCAGAAGAATACCTCTGAATAAGTCCAACAGTAATGCTCCTAAGTAATTACCTGATCTAGGTCATTACCTACAACAATAAGCTACTTTAACAAGTCTGAAGTCGACAGCTTGTCCCCTTTCTAAATCCACCAGACCTGGCTTTCATATAATTTTCTGCTTTGTTGCATCATATTGCTTGTTATATGACCTGCAACTGTTGTTAGTTGCTGCAAGATATATGCAGCAAGATGTTTGTCAATGGAGCCCAACATGCCTACGCACTCGTCGCGGAACCCTTGATTTGACTCATCTTTCGAAACCACATGCATATGAATTCACCTGTATTTTGAGTCTCCGATAAGCAGTCACGGTGGTACATTATACGGATTTTCGTTCTCCTCATGATACCCGCACGGGTTCCAGAGTGTCATAGTGAATATCACACCAATAAGTTGGCCTTCTCAAAACCAGCAAAGACTCCTGCAGCATACTCGAGATGCAGAGGCGCGCTTTTGAGAGGGTATGATTTAATGTCTTTTAGGGTGCATCCAACGTACATCTTTGTCTCTGAGGAAAAGCCTTAGCACCACCCCTCATATGCAATCATTAGGCATATGAAATCATTAATACTTCATTTGACGTGGGTGCTTTGTTGAGTTCTGAACATTATTATTGAATGCCTTGTGCTTTAAGTGATCTTCATGTGTGCACTATTAGGATATGGGTCCATTGAGAACATAAGGTACCTTGAGACACGGCAGATTCTGGACGTTTTCGAACATAAGGTACAATCCTATCTAGATCACACGTTTGTCGGATGAACTCTTAAGGCTGCCCCACCGGAGTGAATACCAACTGGTTGTGAAAGATGCTGGGCATCACCAGATGCTAGTCTTGTCCGACAGTTGTGTGTGGCACTCAGCAGACAGTCGTACGGACTGTAGCTGGAGTAACTTCGTCTATTGACGACCTGTCTGCTTTGTACAGGTACGGTGCGGCAGTGTGTGTTGTATCATTGTTGCTATTGTGAGAGTGAACAAGCTTAGTGTACCCTGTAGTCACTCAAACAGATAAGGGACAGTGACTTCAGGGAGTATAGGCATGTACTTGAACGTAGCCGTCTAGAGCCTTATCTAGTGATTGCTTGATCGGTGCTTGTGTACAAGACAATGATGTAACGGAACTGGTTGTGAAAGATGCTGGGCATCACCAGATGCTAGTCTTGTCCGACAGTTGTGTGTGGCACTCAGCAGACAGTCGTACGGACTGTAGCTGGAGTAACTTCGTCTATTGACGACCTGTCTGCTTTGTACAGGGAAAGCCGATTGCCCATAACATTTCACAGGTTATGGGCCCACGCCCTTCCAGCTGAGCCAAGTAAAAGCAGGAGTGAAGGTCGTCTACGGATGGGTCAGACGTAAGCGTCAACAAAGGAGCTCGAGCATGGCGCAGCGGCGCAAGGGAACTCGAGTGTACCAGGACCATTATCTTACTCACAGTTTACCTTTCTGGGAAATTCATAATTGAAGTTTTAGCTGTGCTTTATCATTCATAGACGTTGTCTAGAAGCACTGAGTGAGTCGGGCCGGACTCCGGCGCAAACTTCTGAGGGGAACATATCTGCTACTACTGTGCAAGACTGGCTGGTAAATTTCCATGACATGGAGGGAATTGTAGGGTATTGCTGCATTCCAGAAGTTTATGAGTAAGTTTGGCTGGTGAAGTGACAATAGTATGACAAAAAGGGGCAAAGAAAAGGAAAGTAGCAGTGAAACAGCAATGTCTCAACCTGGAGAAGTCAGTGGGGCCACTCCAGGGCAGTCTATGACCGGGACACAATCAGCCACTGCAGAACCAAAGGTGGAGATTGACAAGGCAGCCTACATCCCCAATACCTCTAATCCAAAGATGACTGTCATGCTTGATGATGGAGGGCGCAATTTTGAATTTTGGTATGAAAATTTGGAGGCGTGCGCAAACACCAAGGGGGTCAGAGCGGCTTTGGAGAGGCCAATGCCAGGGTCGGTGGAGAACTCAGCCATCAAGCAGTGGCTGATCCAGTCAGTTCCAGTCATCTGGCATTCTCAGATCTCATGCCACAAAGCAGCGTTCGACTTCATCGCGTGGGTGAAGAACAGTCACACTGGAGGGAGCAACCAAGACATCAACCTTGAGTGGTACAAGGAAATGGAGCAGGGCATCAAGACAGGGGAGACACTCAAGGTCTACCTCTACAGAATGATGGATCTGGCTACAAGTCTCAGAAACAACGCGTTCATCCTCTTGGACCACAATGTTGGGGAGCTGATGGTGAAGGGCCTCCCTCCTGTGCTGAGGCTCGAGTCCCTGGAGGTTATGGCAACCGACAAGCCGCCATTGGAGCTGATTCAAAGAATCCTGCGCGCCGCAGCCAGCCGTGGGTACAAGGACCCACCTGCAGAGGGAACACCTCAGGCCATGGCAGCTGCAGCAGTGGCTGGTCCCTCTGGGGGGGTAGCTGGAGCGTCATCAAGCGCTGGAGCTGCACCAGGAGTGGGAGCAGTACCGGGAGTTGGAGCAGCACTACCAGCAAACGAACAGCCTCCCGCTGGCCCCTCTGCAACTACTTTTGGTGGCAGGGGGCGTGGACCTGGCAGGGCAAGAAGGCCCAGAGAGGAGCTTACATGCCACTTCTGCAAGGCAAAGGGCCACTTCATGACTGACTGCGGACCGCTCAGGCAGCTGCAGGCTCTGCATCAAAACATGCAAGCGGCAAGCGTTGGGCCTGCAGCTTACTGGGGCCAGGGAGGCCCACAGTCGTCTCCTCAAGCCTGGTGGGACCATGGATCTGGCCGGGGTGGCCCGCCTTCATCCGCTTCCAGCCCTGGACCTCCTTCAGCATATAACTATCCAACAAGTCAACACACGTTTCCGGGGTGGCATTTACCACCTCCACCCCCTCCTTCTGGTGAGGCGATGTTTATCTCTCTCAATGTGCTTGCCCCAACATCGCATGGAGCTAGCAGCACATCTTGGTTAATAGATAGTGGTGCCTCTGTGCATATAGTCAATGATCTCTCATTGCTCCATAATCCAGTTATGCATAGACAGCCTCTTCCTCTGCACTTGGCAACCTCAGACGCCAAGGGAGGAATCATTGCATCTGGGTCTGTATGCCTTGTGAATGCAAGGCACGAAGTATTCTGGCTGCACAATGTGCAGTGTGTTCCTTCTGCGCATACCAACCTCATTTCAGTCACTGGTGCAATTCAGGATGGAGCATCTTTCCTGACTGACACTGCAGGTGGTTACACAGCCATGAAGGGACCTGAAGGGTGGTGTGGAGATATCACCCGCGCACGAGGTCTGTTTTTTTTGGAGTTTGTTAGTCCTGTCAGAGGGCAGCAAGTTGGCTGCAGACATATTGATCACATGGCTGAGGCGTCTCATCTTAGGAAAGGACACGTGTGTAGCGAGAGATCTCTGTGGCATGCTAGGTTAGGTCATCCTGGTGCCAGCAGCATGCAGAGGTTCTCCAAGGAAGATCTGGTTACAGGAATCAATATCTCCCTTGCTCCCTGCTCTGAGTGCCCCAAGCACTGTGAATCGTGTATACAAGGGAAACACTCCAGACCTCCTTTCCCTGTATCTTCCAGGCCTGCACATCACCCACTCGATAGAGTCCATGTGGATACTGTGGGTCCCATATCACCTCCTGCCATCACAGGTGAACGATATTGGGTCACTGTAGTGGATGAAAGTTCACACCAAGTTGCCTCCCTGCCTGTGAAGTCAAAGGATTGCATCCCAAAGGCTGTGATAGACCTGCTCCGTTTTTGGCAGACCCAACGAGGCACGGTTGTGAAGTGTGTGAGGACTGACAGGGGTTCAGAGTTCCTGAACCAGCAATTCAAAGAGTTTTGTGCTCAGCAGGGCACTAAGATGGAGTCCTCAGCGCCCTACACGCCTCAGCAGAATGGGGTGGCGGAGAGGATGAATAGGACCCTGAAGGAGCGAACAAGGACTCTGTTGGTCCATGCTGCAGCAGACCCCTCCCTTTGGAAGGAGGCGCTTGAGACAGCTACCCTCCTCTACAATGTGGGTCCTACTTCAGGCAGGTCCCTGACCCCCATGGAATTATTCTTTGGTGTCAAACCTGATGTGTCTGTGCTGCGCACGTTTGGCTGTGTAGCCCATGTGCACATTCCCAGTGGCCAAAGGTCTGTTTTTGGGCCCAAGACCATCCC
Source organism: Botryococcus braunii (assembly GCA_002005505.1). Classification (NCBI taxonomy): domain Eukaryota; kingdom Viridiplantae; phylum Chlorophyta; class Trebouxiophyceae; genus Botryococcus; species Botryococcus braunii. The sequence goes on from KV908638.1 coordinate 125,487, forward strand.
TGGGATGTTTACTGGTTATTGTCCCCAGTCTAAAGCGTATCGTGTGTACGTGGGGAATGGAGTGTGGAAGGAGAGTAGGGACGTCAGCTTTATCGAGCACTTGAGGGGGGCTGAGAGAGTGGGTCTATCAAAGGTCCAGCCTGGGTCTGTCTATGATTCTAGGATATCACCCCCCCTTGGCAGTGAGAATCTGGCAACGCCTCAAGCAATTCCCTCTGCTGCTCCACCCACGTTCTGGGATGAGGAGGATGACCATGGAGTGGAGACGCTTTCCACTGGGGCTCCTGGGACCTCTGGACTTTGTGCTGGGGATCAGTCTGGAGACGGGACCACAGCAGCACATGACCAAGGAAACCCCACCAGCCTGGATTCTACTGTTGGGACCCCAGAACCATCTCAGCACTCGTGGTCGGTGCTTGAGCATATGCAGAATCTGGCCAGGGGGGGTGTAGAAACTCAATCCCAGGTAGAAAAAATGCAGAAGGTACAAGAGGGGTTGCGAATGCAGGGGAAGTCACAAATTCCCCTTCCTCCAGGGACCACCCTTACAAGGGAGCAGCGTTATGTACAGCGCGTGGCTAGGAGAGAGCATTCTGACATCCCATTGCATGCCCCTGACCCAGGTCAGGCAATTGTGAGTGAGCCAAACATGGTTGGTCTCCCTGATATGCAGGGGCAGGTTGAGACAGTCGAGGCTATGTTCGGTGCAGATGTAAGAGATGAGAGCAGTGGGTTAGACATGCCAGCAGTAGGGGAAGCTGGTGCCCAATCCCAGTCACTGGCTAGTCATGCTTATGGTGTGCAGGCTGACATTGTAGGCGCAGCTCAGGCAAGTCTGGGTAGTGTGCCCAAGTGTGAGTCCAGGAGAGAGAGAGAGCTGCTGCTCCCCTCTGCATTGCGGAAGGTGCGAGAATGTAAGGGTGCTGCACATGAGTCCAGTAGTCAAGGAGAGAGAGAGAGACTTGAGAAGGAATCAGATAATCCCGGCAGTACTGCCCAGTCCCAGCATAAGGTACATAATGTACCTTATTCTGGCAACCAGGGAGAGAGAGAGAGAGAAGGGAACAGCATCAGTAAGGCTGACAGCCCTGCTGCACCACAGCATAAGGTACAGAGTGTACCTTCTGTCACGTTGGGAAAAGTTCACGTGCCCTCAAACTTGAGGGAAGCCCAGCGCTCACCTCAGTGGGAGTTTTGGCAGCAGGCAATGCAAGAGGAGATGGAGTCTTTAGACACCCATGAGGTTATGCAGTATGTGGAAAGACCCCATGGGCAGAAAGTTATCCCTGTTCATTGGATTTTTTCTACAAAAAACGATGCACATGGGAATGTCACTCGGTTTAAAGCAAGATTGGTTGCCCAGGGTTGCAGACAGATTCCTGGTATAGATGTTGGTGAGGTTTTTGCACCTACCAGCAGCTATGGTGCTAGGAGAGCTGTGCTGGCAGTGGCTGCCACACAAAATCTTGAGATCCACCAAGTGGATATCAAGACAGCTTTTCTCAATGGGGAGTTGGAGGAAGAGGTCTATGTGACCCAACCACCAGGATTTGAGAATGGCAACACGAGAGTTGTGTGCAAGCTCAGGAAGGCACTCTACGGTCTTAAGCAAGCCCCACGGGCTTGGCACAAGACCTTGAGCGACAAGTTGAGCGTGATGGGGTATAGTGTGTGCAAGAGCGACGCTGGGGTATACATCAGGAGGGCCCCTGATGGTAATCTGTCGTTTATTCTTGTTTATGTCGATGATCTTCTCATAGTTGCCAGAGTGGTTGCAGAGATTGAGTGGGGGAAAGAGTTATTGAAGAAGGACTTCACCATCCATGATTTGGGAGAGGTGAATGATTTCCTGGGGTGTCAGGTCCTACGCAATAGAGTTCAGGGCACTATTTCCATGAGTTGCACTCCCAAGATTGATGCTCTTGTGGAGAAGTTTGGCGTTGCTGATGATGGACGTGGGGTTGATACCCCCATGTCCAAGGACTTCGTGGCTAGCAGCAGACCCGAGTCCTCAGATGGTATGTCACATGGGGCTGGTACCCCTCTGCCACCTGGTCATCGATACTGCGAGTTAATTGGATCGTTACTGTACATAGCCAATACGACCCGGCCTGACATTTCTCAGGCTGTTGGAGTGTTGTCAAGGTATAGAATGACACCCACTACCTCACACTGGAATGAGGCCATTCGAGTGCTGAAGTACTTGAGAGATACCAGAGAGTTAGCTCTTACTCTGGGTGGAAAGGGCCCTGAGCTAGAAGGCTATGTTGATGCCGACTATGCTGGGGACCTGGACCACAGGTATTCCACCACTGGCTATGTTCTATCAGTCTATGGTAGTGCCGTGGTTTGGGGAAGCAAGAAGCAGAGCTCAGTTGCTACCTCAACTGTGCAAGCTGAGTTTATGGCAGCTGGCCATATTGTGAAGGAAGCCAACTGGCTAAGGGGCTTCTTGGAAGAGATAGGGGCTGCACCTTGGAGGGTCAAAATTTTCTGTGACAACCAAGGATGCATTTCTAATTTACGGAACCCCCTGTATTCCAAATTCACAAAGCACGTTGCAGTAAGCTTCCACTACGCTAGGGAAGCTATGGCACTTGGGCAGGTAGATATCCTCTATGTGGAATCTGCACGCAATGTGGCTGACATTATGACCAAGCCACTTGCCAAGCCCGTGTTTGTTGGTCATCGTGATTCACTAGGTTTGAGAAGATACACTTAAAGCATGCAGGCAAGGGGAAGTGTTGAGTTCTGAACATTATTATTGAATGCCTTGTGCTTTAAGTGATCTTCATGTGTGCACTATTAGGATATGGGTCCATTGAGAACATAAGGTACCTTGAGACACGGCAGATTCTGGACGTTTTCGAACATAAGGTACAATCCTATCTAGATCACACGTTTGTCGGATGAACTCTTAAGGCTGCCCCACCGGAGTGAATACCAACTGGTTGTGAAAGATGCTGGGCATCACCAGATGCTAGTCTTGTCCGACAGTTGTGTGTGGCACTCAGCAGACAGTCGTACGGACTGTAGCTGGAGTAACTTCGTCTATTGACGACCTGTCTGCTTTGTACAGGTACGGTGCGGCAGTGTGTGTTGTATCATTGTTGCTATTGTGAGAGTGAACAAGCTTAGTGTACCCTGTAGTCACTCAAACAGATAAGGGACAGTGACTTCAGGGAGTATAGGCATGTACTTGAACGTAGCCGTCTAGAGCCTTATCTAGTGATTGCTTGATCGGTGCTTGTGTACAAGATAATGATGTAACGGAACTGGTTGTGAAAGATGCTGGGCATCACCAGATGCTAGTCTTGTCCGACAGTTGTGTGTGGCACTCAGCAGACAGTCGTACGGACTGTAGCTGGAGTAACTTCGTCTATTGACGACCTGTCTGCTTTGTACAGGGAAAGCCGATTGCCCATAACATTTCACATGCTTGCGGCTGGCATTTCGCGTGAAAGGTATTATCTCTGCTCCAACTTCGCATCCTGCGAAATACTATTAATGTCATGAATGTTCCTTGAAAGCCTTACCGAACACAAATCGAGCAGATTTCCCACCGGCGGGATACTGTACCTAGGGACACCATACAAGTCGAGGATGTGATGGGGGCCATCATGATCATGGAACGGGAAGTCAGACAAGACAGATTTCTGTACAGCAACTAACAACAGCGGCAGGATACTGTACCTAGGGACCCCAGACAAGTTGGGGATGTGATGGGCTGTAAAGGTTATGGGCAAAGAGAACACCTGTAAGTCCACGAAGGATTTGTCAATGCACTGGAGAGGTTTCGTAAGTCAGACCCCGACACACCCTTGGCGCGACTGATACAGGTTCGACAGGAGCGCCTTCCGTTGCGGCAACCAAACAAGTACAACTGTCTCAAAGACAAATCAAATAGGCAACAGCAAGCTCCAATTTGCATCAATCAGACAGGACTTCCAGTCCGTGGCTCAAGATTTGGCCTTACAAAGAATCGATTACATAGGATTACCCCAGTACCTAACTCATCTCACAACTTATTCGTTTGATAAATGTCGTCACATACAATTTGCTTCAGTGTTCCCTCTTTAGACATAACAGTGTGCCGGACGTACGTCCGGCACGGCCTTGCCCCTTTAGGTCTGAACACCACATTGGATTCACGATAACATCATCAGGCTACAAATATTATTCCTATTCACATAGAGGATGTATTCTAATACCTGTAAGTCCGCCTAGGATTTGTCAATGCACTGGAGAGGTTTCGTAAGTCAGACCTCGACACACCTATTGCCCCAAGGATTACGATGTAGACAGAGCACTGTGCAACATTGCAAATACGGTGTTAATCAAATAGATCATGCTAGTCTATCCTCTGTCATAATAACAACGTACCCTTTGGCGCGACTGCTACAGGTTCGACAGGAGCGCCTTCCATTGCGGCAACCAAACATGTACAACTGTCTCAAAGACTAATCAAATATGCAACAGCAAGCTCCCATTTGCATCAATCAGACAGGACTTCCAGTCCGTGGCTCAATATTTGGCCAACCAAAGAATGCCGAGGGTGTCGCCTCCAGCAATTAAATACCAGACCGTGTTTGGCGCCCAAGGGACTCGATAAAAGTCGAGTCCCTCAAGAACTCTAACTACAAAAGGTTCCTAATTGGTAATCCAACACATATAATGTGTCCTAGACAAATTAAGTTTTATAGGTAATGACCTAGATCAGGTAATTAGTTAGGGAACATTACTGTTGGACTTATCAGAGGTATTCTTCTGACTCATCCTTGGCAAAACAGTCGTGCATGCCAGCCTGACCTGGACAGCGCGACACTCTTGCGCCTTAGGTGTAAACTAATGCACATGTCTTCCAGCTATAACCTGTCTGATAGCAAATTAGAGCTTGCTGTTGCATATTTGATTTGTCTTTGAGACATTTGTACTTGCTTGGTTGCCGCGACGGAAGGCGCTCCTGTCGAACCTGTATCAGTCGCACCAAAAGGTACGTTGTCATTACGACAGAGGATAGACTAGCATGATCTATTTGATTTACATCGTATTTGCAATGTTGCACTTTCCTATGTCTAAATCGTAATGCTTGGGGCAACAGGTGTGTCGAGGTCTGACTTACGAAACCTCTCTAGTGCATTGACAAATTGTGAAAGGTTATGGGCAGAGAGAACACCTGTGTAAGTCCGCAAAGGATTTGTCAATGCACTGTAGAGGTTTCGTAAGTCAGACCTCGACACACCCTTTGACGCGACTGATACAGGTTCGACAGGAGCGCCCTCTGTTGCGGCAACCAAAAAACAAGTTCGACTGTCTCAAAGACAAATCAAATATGCAAGAGCAAGCTTCAATTTGCATCAAACAGACAGGATTTCCAGTCCGGGGCTCAGGATTCGGCCAACCAAACGAATCATTACATGGAACATAATTACTTCTTGCCCTACTGGCACATTCTCATATATGGATGAATTGCTTCTCACATCAGCTGGTTTCACAGCATCGTTTCAGATATGTTTTGTGCCGGACCTGAGTCCGGCACACTCGTTCCCTTGACGACCAAACAGCACAGCTTTGCGAGAGTCAACAAAATATCTAACCACATAGGAATTATCTCATTAAATCGCAACTACATTCAATACCTGTAAGTCCGCAAAGGATTTGTCAATGCACTGTAGAGGTTTCGTAAGATTTTGTAAATTCCGAACACACCCAGAGTTATCAATCAACAGAGGAGGTTTCCTTACATCAACATGAATCTCCTTCATGAAACCGCGAAGCCAAATGGCTTCTTTGACAGCATGACTAGCAGCTCGAAACTCAGATTCCACTGTTGATGTAGCAGTGGCACTTTGTTTCTTGCTGCCCCAAACAACAGACCCACCATAAACTTGGAACACGAAACCTGTAGTGGATGCTCGCATATCTAGATCACCGGCATAGTCGGCATCGACATAACCCTCAAGAGGAGATGTGCCCCCACCAAGCTGGAGTGCAAGATCCCGAGTGTCTTTCAAATACCGGACCACACGAAGACCTTCTTGCATGTGTGCCGTGGTAGGTGTGCCCCTATACCGTGAATGAACACCTACCGCATGAGCAATATCAGGACGTGTGGTATTAGCTAAATACAGAAGAGAGCCAATCAGCTCACAGTAACGATGCCCGGGTTCCAAAGCAACCCCGGCCCCATCAATGGGGTGGGACTGAGTGGAGTGACTGGTGTGCACAAATGATTTACTCATGGGTGTGTCATAGGCCCGTGTGTCACCACTAAGTCCAAAACTGTCCACCAATGCATCTATCTTCAGCCCACTACTCATCCACATCAGCTTCCGCTCTCGATCTCGAACAATCTGACATCCCAGGAAATCCTTGACTTCCCCGAGATCATGAATAGAGAACTCATTCCCTATGGTCTCCTTAAAGGCCAATACACGTGGGAGAGCCTTTGACATGATCAGCATGTCGTCTACAAAGAGAACCAAATACACAGGATCTTCCCCTGGAACATTTGACACATAGATTCCTGCATCTGACATGCATGCAGTAAATCCATGTTTAGCCAGTGTGGCATCAAGCGTATAATACCAGGCACGTGGAGCTTGTTTGAGGCCGTACAGAGCCTTACGCAAGCGACACACTTGGGGACCACCATTGTGAAATCCTGGAGGTTGAGTAACGTAAACCTCTTCCTCCAGATCCCCATTCAAAAAGGCCGTTTTTATATCGAGGTGATGAATTTCCATATCCTCAGCAGCTAACTTACACAGAAGAACACGTCGAGCCCCAAAGCTACTGGTGGGTGCGAAGACTTCGTCCACATCAATACCCTGAATTTGACGACATCCTTGTGCAACAAGACGAGCCTTGTACCTTATAACATTACCATGGGCATCGACTTTTACAGAATAGATCCAGTGAACTGGGATTACTTTCTTTCCTCTGGGTCTTTCAGTGTACTAAAAGCACTCATGAGCATCGAGAGAGTTCTTCTCCTCGATCATGGCTTGTTTCCAAAACACCCACTGATCAGACATTCGTGCCTCACGATAGTTACTTGGTACAGGAATCTTGCTAAATCTCACTCCTGCAGGACTAGCAAGGCAAGCACGTAGAAAAGCAATACTGGCAGGTTCACTGGCATCCCCTCCTGAATCCGCGGTACGGAACACACATGAAGGCATCTCCCCACTGGGTTCTGCCCCATCTTGCTCATGCAAAATGTCTCTAACAATCCTGGCAGATCCTGACCATGGATTATCTGAGCTCTGCCTTGTGGCAGATGGCAGATTATCAAAGAATGCAACCTTGCCTCTGGACCTCATCTGACCCACTACTCTCCGTGCTTCCTGACTCCCGCTCTCATCTTCTCTCACAGCAGCAGCAGTTATCATCTCTTCATGTTCACATACCATCTCAGAATGGTCCACTGCGTCATGCACATTGCTAACTCGAAGTCGAGTTTTCACGATCAGATTCACATTTTGCATTAGCAAGCCTCCCTACAGCCTCATCACGTACATGCATTGCAACAGCATTGTCATCGCTACACTGATCAACAGCACTTGAATCACCCTCCACTTCAGAGTCAGTGTCAACTCCAGTACCCCTCCCAATACATTCAGCTTCCCCTGCTTCCCCTACCTCTCCTTCTTTTCCCTGGTTCCCTGGACGTTGTAAACCCCCCTTCTTCTGTACTGGTGTCATCCTGTACAGTGACGGTGGTAGGAGCTTCATCAGCAGATTCGATCCCAGCCTGCTCTGTGATGTCACCAGACCTGGGTTGCTCTTTAAGAGCATTTCGTTGCTGCAGACTCTCTGCAAGTGTCAAAGATCCAGGCTGCAGCTGGAAACGTCCCGTACCACCAGGCCAGGGGAATGCGCCCGGGGTGCGTGAAATTGGTGACTTGGCCAGTGGTACTGCCATGAGTCTCAGTCGGGCTATGGTGCGAATCCTTCCACTGGTGGTTGGTGCAGAGGTCCCATGCCTGGTAGCAGCATGCATGCGCCTGGGCACCTCTTTGACTCCAGGTGTTTGGCTTGAGGATGCTGGACTAGGCGCAGTAGAGCCAGGAGACCCCACTGGGAATGGTGCAGAGGGGGCGCTATGGTGCAGTGGGGTCGGAGTGCCTAGTGCGCGCAGGGGGTGCACAAGTTGCGCGGGGAGCAGTGGGGTCTGGGTGCAGTCGGGCAGTTTGAGGTTGAGCTGGGGAGGGTTCATCGTCCTCACTACTGTTGTCCTCCGTGGGAATTGTTGCCTCAGTGCAGGGTCTCCAATTCCACAGGATTCAGGTCCTGATCCAGGCTGGGTCCCGGTTGGGGTGAGGCTGGGTCCGGATTCAGACTAGATCCAGGCTGGGTTGCAGATACAGGACCGGGCCAAGCAGCTTGCAGCCCAATGGCAGACGCACCACTCTGGCTCTCCACAAAATGTACACTCGGAGACACCCCAGTATTACCAAACAGTCGGACCTTGTACCCCTTGGTGTGTGGACAGTATCCCACAAACATACCTGCCTCAGACTGTGCACCTAAAGATGACACCTGGTGTTTGGCATTTTTCACGTATGCCAAACAGCCCCACTTGCGCAAATGGGACAGATCAGGGACAGAACCAGTGAACATTTCAAATGGGGTTTTCTCCTGACCAGAGACTGGCATCACATTATGTAAATATGCAGCAGTAAGCATTGCATCCACCCAAAGACTCTCATCTGCCTGAACACCCAACAGCAGTGTTCTGGCCTTCTCTTTCAATGTTCGATTCATTCTCTCAGTAACTCCATTCTGCTGTGGAGTATACGAGGCAGATGTCTCAGTAAGAATGCCATTCTCTGTACAGAACCCATGAAACGTTTTATTCAAGAACTCTGCGCCCCTGTCAGTCCTAATGTTGTGGGTAATGACCTAGATCAAGTAATTACTTAGGGAGCATTACTGTTGGACTTATTCAGAGGTATTCTTCTGACTCATCCTAGGCAAAACAGTCGTGCATGCCAGGCTGCCCTGGGCGGCACAACACCATTGTGCCTTAGGTGTAAACTACTGCATATATCTTCCAGCTAGTCCTAGGAACTTGGCTGTGAAGCGAAATAATTCCTTGACAGACTTCAGTCTTCCTCACGTAACTTCACGAAGAGGTTAGGACAACTTTGCATTGACTCACACAGCATCGTGGCACTCAGTGGAATTTGTTTTTGGGACCTCAGTGGAATGTTTTTTTGGGAGGTCAGTCAAACTAATTCTTAGGCGGCCACATCAGTGTGTTTAATTAGGTACATAATATGGGACCTTTAGTTTATTGTCTAGGACACATCATACGTATTGGATTACCAATTAGGGACCTTTTGGAGTGAGAAGTTTTCAGGGACTCGACTTTTATCGAGTCCCTTGGGCGCCAAACACGGTCAGGTATTTAATTGCTGAAGGCGACAGCCTCAGCATTCGTTGGTTGGCCAAGTACTGAGCCACGGGCTGGAAGTCCTGTCTGTTTGAAGCAAATTCAAGCTTGCTCTTGCATATTTGATTTGTCTTTGAGACAGTCGTACTTGCTTCTTGGTTGCCGCAACGGAAGGCGCTCCTGTCGAACCTGTATCAGTCGCGCCAAAGGGTACGTTGTCATTATGACAGAGGATGGAATAGCATGATGTAGTTGATATGCACTGTATTCGCAATGTTGCTCATTGCTCTGTCTAAATCGCAATGCTTGGGGCGATAGGTGTGTCGAGGTCTGACTTACGAAACCTTTACAGTGCATTGACAAATCCTTTGCGGACTTACAGGTATTGACTGTAGTTGCTATTTAATGAGATAATTCCTATGTAGTTAGATATTTTGTTGACTGTCGCAAAGCTGTGCTGTTAGGTCGTCAAGGGAACGAGTGTGCCGGACTCAGGTCCGGCACAGAACATGTCTGAGACGATGCTATGAAACCAGCTGATGTGAGAAGTAATTCATGCGTATATGAGATTGCGCCAGTAGGGCAAGCAGTAATGATGTCCCATGTAATCGATTCGTTGGTTGGACAAGTCCTGAGCCACGGGCTGGAAGTCCTGTCTATTTGAAGCAAATTGAAGCTTGTTCTTGCATATTTGATTTGTCTTTGAGACAGTCGTACTTGCTTCTTGGTTGCCGCAATGGAAGGCGCTCCTGTCGAACCTGTATCAGTCGTGCCAAAGGGTGTGTCGAGGTCTGACTTACGAAACCTTTACAAACATTGACAAATCCTTTGTGGTTTTACAGGTGTTCTCTCTGCCCATAACCTTTCACAGGTTATGGGCCCACCTGCCCATCGAGCTATGCCGAAGCCAAGGTCGCAGAGTGAGGCTAAGGAGTCCGCCTTGAGTATCTGCGGCACGTCATATCCAGAACGATTCATATCTGCAAAGTGACCCAGACTTGCAGAAAATCATAACCTTTCACACAATGACCCAGTCTGCAGAATCATCTCCAATGGATCAACAGAACCATTAGCCTCCTGCAAAGTCTGAGTGGTCAATCCGCAGAACAGGAGAAGACAGCACTCCCAGTGGTTTCAATACTGACAGCCTTACTGCACGAGGACACAACAAAGCCATCAACAACAAATGTCAAGGTAGCCCATCCCTTATTAAAGGATGGGTGGAATTTCAAGTCCTGGCTTTATGATCTGACAACTGCAGCTATCCATAAGGAGTGCACCGAGGCCTTCCAGAAACCCCTTCCTTTCACGAGAGCAAATGCCGCTGCCATGATGCTGATCACTAGCAGTGTCCCTGTGGAGTGGAGTCCTATGTTGACAATGAAGCCCTCTGCCTTTGATGCCCTGTTATACATAGCCAATAATTTCACTGGAGGACACAACAAGTCTGTCAACCGCCAGTGGCTACATACACTCAAAACAGAGCGCATGAGCAGAGAGGAGACTTTTGAAACATTCGTAATGAAGAAATTCATACTCTTTCAGAATCTCCTGGACAACTCCCACTCCCTTGACCCCGAGGATGTAACTAACGCCATTGTGGATTGTCTCCCCACTGAGCTAGCACAGTTCAAAGGAGCACTCTACGGGCATTGTTGCGGGCGCTCCTCAGAAGATGTGGTGAAGATCCTGCAGAGCCATGCCTATGGTGCTGGCTTCAATGACCAGCTCCCTCGACCTCTCCCCAAGGCAGCAGCAGTCCTCCCAAAGTCTCAGGACCCTGATGCAGACCAGGCAGAGCAAGACAGAAAGAGGTCACGCAAAGTCACGTGCTGGGAGTGTGGGAGCCGTGGTCACGTCAGCAAGGAATGCACAAAGTGGAAGAAGGGCACTGGAGAGGAGCAAGCTGGAGACAGAAGTAAGACTTCACCACCAAGTGTTCCCTCTGCATCCAACAGTACCCATGTCCCATGTCCTAAAAACGCAGAAGCCGTTCCAATCTCACTGCCCAGTGTAACGTTTAATGTATTACAGAGTGGTCGGATAAGGCACTCGTGCGAGGAATGGCTTGTGGACTCTGATGCTACTGTGCATCTGGTTAATGACTTTGGTGTATTGCAGAACCCCACGGTGTACACAGAACCACGTCAACTGCAGTTGGCTACATCAGAGTCTCATGGTTTCATCATTGCGAGTGGGAGTGTGTGTCTGGTGAATTCAGAAGGGCAATTACTGTGGCTCCATAATGTACAATGTGTTCCACAGGCCAGCACAAATCTCTTGTCTGTATCTGCGGGGGTAAGGGATGGTATACAGTTTGTTCCACGTGAGAATGGGACCTACAGCAGTCTGGTGGGACCCATGGGTTGGGAGTGCAGCATTGTAGAAAGATATGGGTTGTATGTTCTGAGGGGAATTTATCCCACCAAATATCAGGTGGCTTGTCAAGTGTGTGTGAACCCTATGTCTGCACATCATGCTGCGCACAAACCTGCACATAACTGCAAGTTGCGAAAACTTTGGCATGAGAGGTTAGGGCATCCTGGGAAGACAGCCACAGAGCGTTTGAGCAGGGAGGAGTTGTGTATGGGATACCTGTGTCCCTTCTTCCTTGTTCAAAGTGCGATACTCACTGTAACCCTTGTGTTCGGGGAAAGCAGTGTAAACCGTCTTTCAAGCCAAGTTCACATGAGCCGCCTCGAGTACTGCATCGAATACATGCGGATACGGTTGGTGCCATGTCAACTCCTGGCGTTGAAGGGGAAAAGTTTTCTGTCACAGTAGTGGATGAGTTGTCTAACTTCGTTTCAGTGTTACCAATCACTAGCAAGGCTACCATTGCATCTCATTTGACAGACACTATTACTTACTGAGAGAGACAGACAGAATCCAAGGTTAAGGCGGTTAGGACTGACAGGGGCACAGAGTTCTTGAATAAAACGTTTTATGGGTTCTGTACAGAGAATGGCATTCACACTGAGACATCTGCCGCGTATACTCCACAGCAAAACGGAGTTGCTGAGAGAATGAATCGAACATTGAAAGAGAAGGCCAGAACATTGCTGTTGGGTGTTCAGGCAGATGAGAGTCTTTGGGTGGATGTGTTGTAGGTAATGACCTAGATCAGGTAATTACTTAGGGAGCATTACTGTTTGTTGTAAGTAATGACCTAGATCAGGTAATTACTCAGGGAGCATTACCGTTGGACTTATTCAGAGGTATTCTTCTGACTCATCCTAGGCAAAACAGTCGTGCATGCCAGGCTGCCCTGGACGGCACAACACTGTTGGGCCTTAGGTGCAAACTACTGCATACTTCTTCCAGCTAGTCCTAGGAACTTGGCTGTGAAGCGACATAATTCCTTGACAGACCTCAGTCTTCCTCACGTAACTTCACATAGAGGTTTGGACAACTTTGCATTGACTCACACAGCATCGTGGCACTCAGTGGAACTTGTTTTTGGGACCTCGAATACGTCTTCGAGGTCAGTCAAACTAATTCTTAGGCAGCCACATCAGTGTGTTTAATTAGGTACAGAAAATGGGACCTTTAGGTATTTTGTCTAGGACGCATCATCCGTATTGGATTACCAATTAGGGACCTTTTGGAATGAGAAGCTTTCAGGGACTCGACTTTTATCGAGTCCCTTGGGCGCCAAACACGGTCAGGTATTTAACTGCTGGAGGCGACAGACTCGTCATTCGTTGGTTGGCCGAATCCTGTGCCACGGAATGGAAGTCCTGTCTGTTTGGTACAAGTTGAAGCTTGCTATTGCATATTTGATTTGTGTTTGAGACAGTCGCACTTGCTTTTTGGTTGCCGCAAGGGAAGGCGCTCCTGTCGAACCTGTATCAGTCGCGCGCAAAGGGTGTGTCGAGGTCTGACTGACGAAACCTCTACAAGTGCATTGACAAATCCTTTTGCGGACTTACAGGTGTTCTCTCTGCCCATAACCTTTCACAGGTTATGGGCCCACCTGCCCATCGAGCTACGCCGAAGCCAAGGTTGCAGAGTACGAGGAGTCCGCCTTGAATACCTGCTGCACGTCATATCCAGAACGATTCATATCTGCAAAGTGACCCAGACCTGCAGAAACCCATAACCTTTCACACAATGACCCAGTCTGCGGAATCATCTCCAATGGACCAGCTGAACCAACAGCCTCCTGCAAGTCTGGGTGGTCAATCCACAGAACAGGAGAAGACAGCACTCCCAGTGGTTTCGATACTGACAGCCTTACTGCACGAGGACACAACAAAGCCATCAACAACAAATGTTAAGGTAGCCCATCCCTTATTAAAGGATGGGTGGAATTTCAAGTCCTGGCTTTATGATCTGACCACTGCAGCCATCCACAAGGAGTGCACGGAGGCCTTTCAGAAACCCCTTCCTTTCACGAGAGCAAATGCTGCTGCCATGATGCTGATCACTGGCAGTGTCCCAGTGGAGTGGAGTCCTATGTTGACAATGAAGCCCTCTGCCTTTGATGCCCTGTTATACATAGCCAATAAGTTCACTGGAGGACACAACAAGTCTGTTAACCGCCAGTGGCTACACACACTCAAAACAGAGCACATGACCAGGGAGGAGACGTTCGAGACATTTGTCATGAAAAAATTCATACTTTTCCAGAACCTCTTGGACAACTCCCACTCCATTGACCCCGAAGATGTCACTAATGCTATTGTGGATTGTCTCCCCACTGAGCTAGCACAGTTCAAAGGAGCACTCTATGGGCATTGTTGCGGGCGCTCCTCAGAAGATGTGGTAAAAATCCTGCAGAGCCATGCCTATGGTGCTGGCTTCAATGACCAGCTCCCTCGACCTCTTCCCAAGGCAGCGGCAGTCCTCCCAAAGTCCCAGGACCCTGAGGCAGACCAGTCAGAGCAAGACAGAAAGAGGTCACGAAAAGTCAGGTGCTGGGAGTGTGGGAGCCGTGGACACATCAGCAAGGAGTGCACAAAATGGAAAAAGGGTACTGGAGAGGAGCAAGCTGGCGACAGAAGTAAGCATTCACTGCCAAGTGTTCCCTCTGCATCCAACAGTACCCATGTTCCATGTCCTAAAACGCAGAAGCCGTTCCTATCTCACTGCCCAGTGTGACGTTTAATGTATTACAAAGTGGTGGGATAGGGCACTCGTGCGAGGAATGGCTTGTGGACTCTGGGGCTACTGTCCACCTGGTTAATGACTTTGGTGTATTGCAGAACCCCACAGTGTACACAGAACCACGTCAACTGCAGTTGGCTACATCAGAGTCTCATGGTTCCATCATTGCTAGTGGGAGTGTGTGTCTGGTGAATGCAGAAGGGAAGTTACTGTGGCTCCATAATGTACAATGTGTTCCACAGGCCAGCACAAATCTCTTGTCTGTATCAGCTGGGGTAAGGGATGGTATTCAATTTGTTCCACGTGAGAATGGGACCTACAGCAGTCTGGTGGGACCCATGGGTTGGGAGTGCAGCATTGTAGAAAGATATGGGTTGTATGTTCTGAGGGGAATTTATCCCACCAAATATCAGGTGGCTTGTCAAGTGTGTGTGAACCCTATGTCTGCACATCATGCTGCGCACAAACCTGCACATAACTGCAAGTTGCGAAAACTTTGGCATGAGAGGTTAGGGCATCCTGGGAAGACAGCCACAGAGCGTTTGAGCAGGGAGGAGTTGTGTACTGGGATACCTGTGTCCCTTCTTCCTTGTTCAAAGTGCGATACTCACTGTGACCCTTGTGTTCGGGGAAAGCAGTGTAAACCATCTTTCAAGCCAAGTTCACATGAGCCGCCTCGAGTACTGCATCGAATACATGCGGATACGGTTGGTGCCATGTCAACTCCTGGCGTTGAAGGGGAAAAGTTTTCTGTCACAGTAGTGGATGAGTTGTCTAATTTCGTTTCAGTGTTACCAGTCACTAGCAAGGCTACCATTGCATCTCATTTGACAGACACTATTACATACTGGGAGAGACAGACAGAATCCAAGGTTAAGGCGGTTAGGACTGACAGGGGCACAGAGTTCTTGAATAAAACGTTTCATGGGTTCTGTACAGAGAATGGCATTCACACTGAGACCTCTGCCGCGTATACTCCACAGCAGAATGGAGTTGCTGAGAGAATGAATCGAACATTGAAAGAGAAGGCCAGAACATTGCTGTTGGGTGTTCAGGCAGATGAGAGTCTTTGGGTGGATGCAATGCTTACTGCTGCATATTTACATAATGTGATGCCAGTCTCTGGTCAGGAGAAAACCCCATTTGAAATGTTCACTGGCTCTGTCCCTGATCTGTCCCATTTGCGCAAGTGGGGCTGTTTGGCATACGTGAAACATGCCAAACACCAGGTGTCATCTTTGGGTGCACAGTCTGAGGCAGGTATGTTTGTGGGATACTGTCCACACACCAAGGGGTACAAGGTCCGACTGCCTGGTAGGACAGTGGTGTCTCCGAGTGTACATTTTGTGGAGAGCCAGAGTGGTGCGTCTGCCATTGGGCTTCAAGCTGCTGGGCCCGGTCCTGTATCTGCAACCCAGCCTGGATCTAGCCTGGATCCGGACCCAGCCTCACCTCAACCGGGACCCAGCCTGGACCAGGACCTGAATCCTGTGGAATTGGAGACCCCTGCATCCACTGAGGCAACAATTCCCATGGAGGACAACAGTAGCGAGGACGATGAACCCTCCCCAGCTCGCCCTCAAACTGCCCGACTGCATCCAGACCCCACTGCACCCCGCGCACCTTGTGCACCCCCTGCGCGCACTAGGCACTCCAACCTCACTGCACCCTGCGCCCCCGCCGCGTCATCCCCAGTGGCGTCTCCTGGCTCTACAGCGCCTCGTCCAGCATCCTCAAGCCAATCACCTGGAGTCAGTGAGGTGCCCAGGCGCATGCATGCTGCTACCAGGCATGGGACCTCTGCACCAACCACCAGTGGAGGGATTCGCACCATAGCCCGACTGAGACTCATGGCAGTACCACTGGCCAAGTCTCCAACTTCACGCACCCCGGGCGCATTCCCCTGGCCTGGTGGTACGGCACGTTTCCAGCTGCAGCCTGGAGCTTTGACACGTGCAGAGCGTCTGCAGCAACGAAATGCTCGTAAACAGCAACCCAAGTCTGGTGACATCACAGAGCAGGCTGGGATCGAAGCTGCTGATGAAGCTCCTACCACCGTCACTGTACATGATGACATCAGTACAGAAGAAGGGGGATTACAACGTCCAGGGAACCAGGGGAAGCAGGAGACATAGGGGAAGCAGGAGAAGCAGAATGTACTGGGAGGGTACTGGAGTTGACACTGACTCTGCACTGGAGGGTGATTCAAGTGCTGTTGATCAGTGTAGCGATGACAATGCTGTTGCTATGCATGTACGTGATGAGGCTGTAGGGAGGCTTGTTAATGCAAAATGTGAATCTGATCGTGAAACTCGACTTCGAGTTAGCAATGTGCATGACGCAGTGGACCATTCTGAGATGGTATGTGAACATGAAGAGATGATAACTGCTGCTGCTGTGAGAGAAGATGAGAGCGGGAGTCAGGAAGCACGGAGAGTAGGGGTCAGATGAATCCAGAGGCAAGGTTGCATTCTTGATAATCTGCCATCTGCCACAAGCAGAGCTCAGATAATCCATGGCAGGATCTGCCAGGATTGTTAAGACATTTGCATGAGCAAGATGGGCAGAACCCATGGAGATGCCTTCATGTGTGTTCCGTACGGCGGATTCAGAGGATGAACCTGCAGTATCTTTTGT
>KV908638.1:145226-170975 GCA_002005505.1 Botryococcus braunii
AGTTCTGAGGCATGCGCATTACTTCGCTTCTTAGTACCGTTGCCTGCAGCCGCGACACCTTGCGTGCGCTTCTTGTTCCCACTTCTCATTGAGAGCGCGACCAGCCCAGTACTCCTGGACAACCTCTTGGGCATGTTCTATTAATCCTGCTCCGGTTCCCATGAGTTACGCTCAGGCCCGTAGCCCTTCCATTGTACCAAGTATTCTTTCTTCGGCGCATGGTGCGCAGCCTTCTTCTCTCGATGCATCAAAATACACTCCACCTCGTATTCCCAATCACCATCAATCCAATCTGGCGGAGGTGAGGGAGCCACATTGACACCCTTATGATATGGCTTCAACAGCGACACATGAAACACATTGTGAATGGTGTACTCATCAGGCAACTCCAGCCTATATGCAACAGCGCCAATCCTAGCCAAAATCTTGAATGGCCCAATGAAACGAGGCAAAAAATTCTTGGTGCCAGGATGCTTCCAACGTATAGTGGCAATATTCTGCCAACTTCACCACATCTGCGCCCTGTAGCATAAGTGCGCTGCCTATCTTGTGCCTCAATCAGGTTGCGCTTCGCTAACGCGAGATCATCATGCAACTTTATAGCAAATCTTTTAGCCGACGGAAAAGTGGTCCAGAAATCACTGCAAAAGGCTCAATAGGATCCTCCCCATACACCAACCGGAATGGAGTTGTGCGAACGGATTCTTGATAAGCATTGTTATAAGCGAATTGTGCGGCTGGCACATGCACATCCCAATCATGTTGTGTAGGACTAACATAATGCCGCAACATGTCTTCCACAATGCGATTCACACG
Source organism: Botryococcus braunii (assembly GCA_002005505.1). Taxonomy (NCBI): domain Eukaryota; kingdom Viridiplantae; phylum Chlorophyta; class Trebouxiophyceae; genus Botryococcus; species Botryococcus braunii. The sequence goes on from KV908638.1 coordinate 146,043, forward strand.
CTCAGTTTGGCCATCAGTCTGTGGATGATAAGCCGTTGAAAAGACAGACCAGGTGCCCAAAATTTTTAACAACGCTTTAGTGAAGGCACTCGTGAACACCGTTCCGCGATCAGTCAACACCTCTTTAGGCATACCGTGCAGCTTAAACACACGATCCACAAACACATCAGCAAGACCTTCAGCAGACAGCTGATCAGTTGTTGGGATGAAATGCGCATATTTAGACAGTCGGTCCACAACCACAAGGATAGCATCATTCCCGTTCACCGTTTTGGGTAAGTCAGTAATAAAATCCATGGAGATGCTTTCCCACCTTCGTGAAGGAATTGGTAGAGGCTGCAGCAGACCAGCTGGCAGTGAGGTATCCACCTTGTTGCGCTGGCACGCATCGCAAACGCGAAGAAAATCTTCAACACCTTCCCTCAGCTTCGGCCACCAAAAATACCGTTGTATTTTCTCCAACATTTTAGTCCGGCCCACATGGCCTGCCTGTGGCACTTCATGGTTTTCTTTGAGAATGGCTTCTTTGAGCTCTTTATCTTTACCATCTGCCATTTCGGGAACATACATTGCTTTTCCACGGAACCAGTAACCATCTTTAGCGACCAACTTCGCTCTTTGTCTTTTACGCCCATCCCTTAGAAGATGATCCTTCTCATACGCGGTCCGTATGCGGTGCAACCAGTCTTCCCCCTCGGGGCACCACATGGTGAACCCATCCGGGCACGCGTCGCCCGAGTCACTCGCTGCTCCAGGGACCACCCCACCTAATGGCGGGGCCGTACCGCCTCCAGTGGAACGCGCCCCCTTGCGCGTAAGTACAGCACACCTAATACGATGACCTATGCCGCGCCCCCCCATCGCGGCCCTACGCTGAACAGAGCCCCTACGAGTGTGCACCAAAGAACTAACGACGAACGCTGGATTCCTACTCAAAGGGTCCGCAACATTAGTACGACCGGGCTCATACTTCCACTCTATAGAGTACATCTGGAGCAACTCCGACCACCTGGCTTGCCGAGGGCTCAAAACCGATTGGGACGGCAAAAACGTGTTTGCTGCATGATCAGTGACCACTTCAAGGGTTTCCCAAGGAGATAACATCGCCAATCAGTCAATGCCATACACACTGCAGCCAACTCTTGCTCGGTGACATGATAATTTCTCTCAGCATCAGAAACTTTTCGGCTCATATAGGCACATGGGCGTCCATTTTGCTCAAGCACAGCACCAACACCATTCTTTGAGGCATCACACACGACCCGAAACTTAGGCGCATCCGGGGAGAGATCAGGGATTGCCAACACTGGGGCATTTGTGATGGCCCACTTCAACCCATCAAAGGCTTTTTGACATGCATCAGTCCACAGCCAAGGGACACCTTTTCGCAATAAGTGATTCAACGGGGCAGCAAGTCGACTATACCCTTGCACAAATTTCCGCGAAAAATTGCAGAGGCCCAAAAACTGTCGTACCTCAGTGGCCGTCGTCGGTACGACCCACTTCATCACTGCTGCGACTTTATCCGGATCAATCTTGATTCCATGCTTCCCCACAATAAAGCCAAGATAGCGTAGTTCAGGCTGACAAAAAGAACACTTCTTTAGCTTCACAAACAATTTCTCTTCACGTAGGCGCTCGAAAACTTTTTGCAAATGCTCTTTATGCTCTTCCTCGGTTTTAGAGAAGATCAAAACATCATCAAGGTACACTACCACAAAGCCTTCAGCCACAAAGTCATGGAAGACGCGATTCATCATACGTTGAAAAGTAGCGGGGGCATTTGTCAAACCGAAGGGTAGAACTTTGAACTCATAATGGCCAAAAGGAACACGGAAAGCAGTTTTGGGAACATCTTCCTCTTGCAAGCGAATTTGATGATAACCAGAGAGTAAATCAAGACTTGTAAAGCACACAGCACCTTGCAGTTTATCAAGCAACTCATCAATCCGCGGGAGAGGATAACGATCAGGGACAGTAATGCGGTTTAACGCACGATAGTCGATAACCATACGCAACGTGTCATCCTTTTTCTTCACAAACAGAACAGGGCTGCTAAACGGACTGCAACTTGGCTGAATCAATCCCTGCTCAAGAAGTTCAGCAACCTGTTTCTGTGCTTCTTGCAACTCGGGCAAAGCTAAACGGTAACCAGGTCGGGATGGAGGAACATGTTCACTATACAATGGGATAGTGTGGAACAGATGTCTGTCAGGAGGTAGGCCTTCTAATTTCTCAGAAAAGACATCACTGAACTCAGCACGAAGATGTTGACAAATGGGGTGATTCAATCCACTTTTATCAGAAGGGACATCGGCCTTGTTTGTAGGCCCAAAAGCAGGTTCGAACTCTTTAACATCATGATCATAATCGCTATGCCCTTCGTTACGCGCTTCGTTGCCCTCTTGCCTATCAACATGTTCATGCCCTTGCTCATCCGAGCGTGTCTCGTTATCATGCCCTTCATTTTTGCTTTACCATGCCCACAAACACTGGACAGCCTTGCTTCATACAGCGCGCCAAATGCCTCGCAGAGGTGACAGTGGACTTCTTTCTAGCGCTCTTAGCAGTAGCAGAAATGGACTTAACAATCACGCCTCGCCCTCTGTTCCAAAATGTACACGTATCTTCCGCTACATCAATCTTGGCCTTATAGCGCTTAAGGAAATCCATGCCCAACAAGACATCACAGTCACCAGCCAATTCTGGTAGCACATAGTAAGTATGCACACAAGGCAAAGACTTGAAAACTGTTCGCAACTGCACTTGTTGCACCACTTTCGCAATGTCACCCGTGGCCACTTCCACTTCCAATTCATCCACTTGTTGCGGGGTTATGTTCACTCGCTTCAGAAATTCTGCCGAGATGAATGAGAGTTCTCCCCCGGTATCAACTGCAGAATCAGCGGTTGCCCCTGCAACCATACCGCGCAAGACCATTTGCGCTTCGGGGTGTTCTTTTCTCACCATTGATATACTGGGCCTCTTCTTGTCATACCACACTTCAAAAGACCACGGGGCCACAATTCTCTCTTCCCCATGCGCACTTTTCATAGCTACACTTTCGTTGCGCCTCCCCTCCATAATTCTCTCTTTACTTTTTAAAAGGGGAGCAACAATTACTGCCTTAGCAACTCGTTTGGGCAAAACAAAATAAGCTCCAATCTGACGGGCATTCTTCTTCAGGGCATTATACTCGGAGAGCACTTCATGGGCTTTCTCGGGCTTAAGCACGAACGCATACACATGACCATCTTGCAAGTTCACTTTGGGGGTATCTTCACAAACAAGGATTTCAATTCCAGGTCCCCATTCCAAACAAACATGAGCAGCCACAAGTTTTGAGAAAGATAAGTCTTCATACCAGCCAAAGCGTCCACGCCCACGAGATGATCCACGCCCACTCGGTGCATTGCCGCGACCAGAATTTGGGGGACCGGCGTGATGTGCTGGGGCTTGGGGTACCTGCGCAGATCCTTGCGAGAACCCGGGAGTCATAGGGCACTCGGACTGTTTGTGGCCAGGGGGGCCACACCCATAACAAGTGAGCGGCATGGACTGGGATGGAAAAGACCCATGATGAAAACCGGGGACATGGCGATGATGCGAGCGATCACCGCGATCAAAACCGAGACCACGAGCACGAAACCCACGAGCCTTAAACACACCGCGCGGACGACCAAACCCACGATCGAAACGACCAAACCCACGATAAGCATGGTGATTCGAAGGAAACACATCGGAACCGCGCGAACGAAACCCTTCAGCGACAGTATCATCGAGCCCATGAGCGATCTGGTAGAGCTCCATATACGAATCGAAAGCACGACCAGTTTTGTGGTTAATTCGACACTGAGAATTCAACGATGCACGCAACCCATTCAGAAAATTCGTAACCTTCTCATTCTCCGTGACCTCCCCACCAGGCATGGAATTCAGGTCGGCAAGAGCGGAGTTAAACGCCAAGGCATACTCCTGAACAGACTTCGAACCTTGACGAACCCCCTGCCAGTGGCGGCGGGCCTCCGTCACCCCTACATTCTTGTCATAAAAATCAAACAGGAATTGCTGAAAATCTTCGAAAGTAGGGGAAGGATGGGTTACGACATACGAGGACCAGTGACCCTGAATGCTTGTAGAGAGAAATGAGACGCCAACGCGAAGCTTCTGCTGGTCATCGTTGATTCCCTGTGCCTCAACATAATTCTTAACAATAGCAACCCAGTGCCTAGTGTTATTTCCCGTGAACACCGGCGGCTTGCCTAACGCATTAGACGGAAGATTGTGCGACACCGCAGGATCACGAGCAACCTCCGTCATAAAAACCTTTCGCGCATAACTTGTAGCCCAGACAGGACGAAAAGCAGCAAGAGCACCTATCTTTAGAAATTTAACAGTAGCGACATAAAACTGGGCAATCTAACTAATGATCAGATCCGTATGATCGCCGACTCGTAGTTATCGCGCGCCACCTCGACCTTACACTTCGCCATCAGTTCATCAAAATCCTTCTTACGAAACCTTGGGTAGTCACTATCAAGCGTGAGATCCAGTGCATCAAGCTCGGCAACATCGCTGGCCGACCCAACTTCTCACAATACGACGTAACCAACGTGGTGAAAGTAGCTGCCGACATTATACCCAACAGGTAGATTAGCAAAACCTTGCTTTACTCGCCGATACCACCTTATAGTGGCAAAGGAAGAGAGAGAGAGAGACGAGACACCAGTCAGGTTAGAGCATTCAGCGGAATCTGTTACAAGCCGGTCAGCACCGGGACTTCCTTCGACGCCAAGACGCGTGCCACTTTCCAGAACCTTCATTTCAGGACCCGGCAGCTTCCTGCCCAAAATCCTACACATTTCAGGACCTGGCAGCTTCCTGCCGTTACAGACTAGCTGGAAGAAATATGCAGTAGTTTGCACCTAAGGCCCAACAGTGTTGTGCCGTCCAGGGCAGCCTGGCATGCACGACTGTTTTGCCTAGGATGAGTCAGAAGAATACCTCTGAATAAGTCCAACAGTAATGCTCCCTAAGTAATTACCTGATCTAGGTCATTACCTACAACATGAACAGGAAGAGATGACAGCTGCTGCTGTGAGAGAGAATGAGAGCGGGAGTCAGGAAGCACAGAGAGTAGTGGGTCAGATGAGATCCAGAGGCAAGGTGGCATTCTTTGATAATCTACCATCTGCCACAAGGCAGAGCTCAGATAATCCATGGGCAGGATCTGCCAGGATTGTTAGAGACATTTTGCATGAGCAAGATGGGGCAGAACCCAGTGGGGAGATGCCTTCATGTGTGTTCCGTACCAGGGATTCAGGAGGGGATGCCAGTGAACCTGCCAGTATTGCTTTTCTACGTGCTTGTCTTGCTAGTCCTGCAGGAGTGAGATGGAGCAAGATTCCAGTACCAAGTAACTATCGTGAGGCACGAATGTCTGACCAGTGGGTGTTTTGGGAACAAGCCATGATAGAGGAGAAGAACTCTCTCGATGCTCATTAGTGCTTTGAGTACACTGAAAGACCGAGAGGAAAGAAAGTCATCCCAGTTCACTGGATCTATTCTGTGAAAGTCGATGCCCATGGTAATGTTATAAGGCTCGCCTTTGTTGCACAAGGATGTCGTCAAATTCAGGGTATTGATGTGGACGAAGTCTTCGCACCCACCAGTAGCTTTGGGGCTCGACCTGTGCTTCTGTGTAAGGCACCTGCTGAGGATATGGAAATTCATCAGCTCGATATAAAAACGGCCTTTCTGAATGGGGATCTGGAGGAAGAGGTTTACGTTACTCAACCTCCAGGATTTCACAATGGTGGTCCCCAAGTGTGTCGCTTGCGTAAGGCTCTGTACGGCCTCAAACAAGCTCCACGTGCCTGGTATCATACGCTTGATGCCACACTGGCTAAACATAAATTTACTGCATGCATGTCAGATGCAGGAATCTATGTGTCAAATGTTCCAGGGGAAGATCCTGTGTATTTGGTTCTTGTTGAGTTCTGAACATTATTATTGAATGCCTTGTGCTTTAAGTGATCTTCATGTGTGCACTATTAGGATATGGGTCCATTGAGAACATAAGGTACCTTGAGACACGGCAGATTCTGGACGTTTTCGAACATAAGGTACAATCCTATCTAGATCACACGTTTGTCGGATGAACTCTTAAGGCTGCCCTACCGGAGTGAATACCAACTGGTTGTGAAAGATGCTGGGCATCACCAGATGCTAGTCTTGTCCGACAGTTGTGTGTGGCACTCAGCAGACAGTCGTACGGACTGTAGCTGGAGTAACTTCGTCTATTGACGACCTGTCTGCTTTGTACAGGGAAAGCCGATTGCCCATAACCTTTCACAGGTTATGGGCCCACGCCCTTCCAGCTGAGCCAAGTAAAAGCAGGAGTGAAGGTCGTCTACGGATGGGTCAGACGTAAGCGTCAACAAAGGAGCTCGAGCATGGCGCAGCGGCGCAAGGGAACTCGAGTGTACCAGGACCATTATCTTACTCACAGTTTACCTTTCTGGGAAATTCATAATTGAAGTTTTAGCTGTGATTTATCATTCATAGACGTTGTCTAGAAGCACTGAGTGAGTCGGGCCGGACTCCGGCGCAAACTTCTGAGGGGAACATATCTGCTACTACTGTGCAAGACTGGCTGGTAAATTTCCATGACATGGAGGGAATTGTAGGGTATTGCTGCATTCCAGAAGTTTATGAGTAAGTTTGGCTGGTGAAGTGACAATAGTATGACAAAAAGGGGCAAAGAAAAGGAAAGTAGCAGTGAAACAGCAATGTCTCAACCTGGAGAAGTCAGTGGGGCCACTCCAGGGCAGTCTATGACCGGGACACAATCAGCCACTGCAGAACCAAAGGTGGAGATTGACAAGGCAGCCTACATCCCCAATACCTCTAATCCAAAGATGACTGTCATGCTTGATGATGGAGGGCGCAATTTTGAATTTTGGTATGAAAATTTGGAGGCGTGCGCAAACACCAAGGGGGTCAGAGCGGCTTTGGAGAGGCCAATGCCAGGGTCGGTGGAGAACTCAGCCATCAAGCAGTGGCTGATCCAGTCAGTTCCAGTCATCTGGCATTCTCAGATCTCATGCCACAAAGCAGCGTTCGACTTCATCGCGTGGGTGAAGAACAGTCACACTGGAGGGAGCAACCAAGACATCAACCTTGAGTGGTACAAGGAAATGGAGCAGGGCATCAAGACAGGGGAGACACTCAAGGTCTACCTCTACAGAATGATGGATCTGGCTACAAGTCTCAGAAACAACGCGTTCATCCTCTTGGACCACAATGTTGGGAAGCTGATGGTGAAGGGCCTCCCTCCTGTGCTGAGGCTCGAGTCCCTGGAGGTTATGGCAACCGACAAGCCGCCATTGGAGCTGATTCAAAGAATCCTGCGCGCCGCAGCCAGCCGTGGGTACAAGGACCCACCTGCAGAGGGAACACCTCAGGCCATGGCAGCTGCAGCAGTGGCTGGTCCCTCTGGGGGGGTAGCTGGAGCGTCATCAAGCGCTGGAGCTGCACCAGGAGTGGGAGCAGTACCGGGAGTTGGAGCAGCACTACCAGCAAACGAACAGCCTCCCGCTGGCCCCTCTGCAACTACTTTTGGTGGCAGGGGGCGTGGACCTGGCAGGGCAAGAAGGCCCAGAGAGGAGCTTACATGCCACTTCTGCAAGGCAAAGGGCCACTTCATGACTGACTGCGGACCGCTCAGGCAGCTGCAGGCTCTGCATCAAAACATGCAAGCGGCAAGCGTTGGGCCTGCAGCTTACTGGGGCCAGGGAGGCCCACAGTCGTCTCCTCAAGCCTGGTGGGACCATGGATCTGGCCGGGGTGGCCCGCCTTCATCCGCTTCCAGCCCTGGACCTCCTTCAGCATATAACTATCCAACAAGTCAACACACGTTTCCGGGGTGGCATTTACCACCTCCACCCCCTCCTTCTGGTGAGGCGATGTTTATCTCTCTCAATGTGCTTGCCCCAACTTCGCATGGAGCTAGCAGCACATCTTGGTTAATAGATAGTGGTGCCTCTGTGCATATAGTCAATGATCTCTCATTGCTCCATAATCCAGTTATGCATAGACAGCCTCTTCCTCTGCACTTGGCAACCTCAGACGCCAAGGGAGGAATCATTGCATCTGGGTCTGTATGCCTTGTGAATGCAAGGCACGAAGTATTCTGGCTGCACAATGTGCAGTGTGTTCCTTCTGCGCATACCAACCTCATTTCAGTCACTGGTGCAATTCAGGATGGAGCATCTTTCCTGACTGACACTGCAGGTGGTTACACAGCCATGAAGGGACCTGAAGGGTGGTGTGGAGATATCACCCGCGCACGAGGTCTGTTTTTTTTTGGAGTTTGTTAGTCCTGTCAGAGGGCAGCAAGTTGGCTGCAGACATATTGATCACATGGCTGAGGCATCTCATCTTAGGAAAGGACACGTGTGTAGCGAGAGATCTCTGTGGCATGCTAGGTTAGGTCATCCTGGTGCCAGCAGCATGCAGAGGTTCTCCAAGGAAGATCTGGTTACAGGAATCAATATCTCCCTTGCTCCCTGCTCTGAGTGCCCCAAGCACTGTGAATCGTGTATACAAGGGAAACACTCCAGACCTCCTTTCCCTGTATCTTCCAGGCCTGCACATCACCCACTCGATAGAGTCCATGTGGATACTGTGGGTCCCATATCACCTCCTGCCATCACAGGTGAACGATATTGGGTCACTGTAGTGGATGAAAGTTCACACCAAGTTGCCTCCCTGCCTGTGAAGTCAAAGGATTGCATCCCAAAGGCTGTGATAGACCTGCTCCGTTTTTGGCAGACCCAACGAGGCACGGTTGTGAAGTGTGTGAGGACTGACAGGGGTTCAGAGTTCCTGAACCAGCAATTCAAAGAGTTTTGTGCTCAGCAGGGCACTAAGATGGAGTCCTCAGCGCCCTACACGCCTCAGCAGAATGGGGTGGCGGAGAGGATGAATAGGACCCTGAAGGAGCGAACAAGGACTCTGTTGGTCCATGCTGCAGCAGACTCCTCCCTTTGGAAGGAGGCGCTTGAGACAGCTACCCTCCTCTACAATGTGGGTCCTACTTCAGGCAGGTCCCTGACCCCCATGGAATTATTCTTTGGTGTCAAACCTGATGTGTCTGTGCTGCGCACGTTTGGCTGTGTAGCCCATGTGCACATTCCCAGTGGCCAAAGGTCTGTTTTTGGGCCCAAGACCATCCCTGGGATGTTTACTGGTTATTGTCCCCAGTCTAAAGCGTATCGTGTGTACGTGGGGAATGGAGTGTGGAAGGAGAGTAGGGACGTCAGCTTTATCGAGCACTTGAGGGGGGCTGAGAGAGTGGGTCTATCAAAGGTCCAGCCTGGGTCTGTCTATGATTCTAGGATATCACCCCCCCTTGGCAGTGAGAATCTGGCAACGCCTCAAGCAATTCCCTCTGCTGCTCCACCCACGTTCTGGGATGAGGAGGATGACCATGGAGTGGAGACGCTTTCCACTGGGGCTCCTGGGACCTCTGGACTTTGTGCTGGGGATCAGTCTGGAGACGGGGCTACAGCAGCACATGACCAAGGAAACCCCACCAGCCTGGATTCTACTGTTGGGACCCCAGAACCATCTCAGCACTCGTGGTCGGTGCTTGAGCATATGCAGAATCTGGCCAGGGGGGGTGTAGAAACTCAATCCCAGGTAGAAAAAATGCAGAAGGTACAAGAGGGGTTGCGAATGCAGGGGAAGTCACAAATTCCCCTTCCTCCAGGGACCACCCTTACAAGGGAGCAGCGTTATGTACAGCGCGTGGCTAGGAGAGAGCATTCTGACATCCCATTGCATGCTCCTGACCCAGGTCAGGCAATTGTGAGTGAGCCAAACATGGTTGGTCTCCCTGATATGCAGGGGCAGGTTGAGACAGTCGAGGCTATGTTCGGTGCAGATGTAAGAGATGAGAGCAGTGGGTTAGACATGCCAGCAGTAGGGGAAGCTGGTGCCCAATCCCAGTCACTGGCTAGTCATGCTTATGGTGTGCAGGCTGACATTGTAGGCGCAGCTCAGGCAAGTCTGGGTAGTGTGCCCAAGTGTGAGTCCAGGAGAGAGAGAGAGCTGCTGCTCCCCTCTGCATTGCGGAAGGTGCGAGAATGTAAGGCTGCTGCACATGAGTCCAGTAGTCAAGGAGAGAGAGAGAGACTTGAGAAGGAATCAGATAATCCCGGCAGTACTGCCCAGTCCCAGCATAAGGTACATAATGTACCTTATTCTGGCAACCAGGGAGAGAGAGAGAGAGAAGGGAACAGCATCAGTAAGGCTGACAGCCCTGCTGCACCACAGCATAAGGTACAGAGTGTACCTTCTGTCACGTTGGGAAAAGTTCACGTGCCCTCAAACTTGAGGGAAGCCCAGCGCTCACCTCAGTGGGAGTTTTGGCAGCAGGCAATGCAAGAGGAGATGGAGTCTTTAGACACCCATGAGGTTATGCAGTATGTGGAAAGACCCCATGGGCAGAAAGTTATCCCTGTTCATTGGATTTTTTCTACAAAAAACGATGCACATGGGAATGTCACTCGGTTTAAAGCAAGTTTGGTTGCCCAGGGTTGCAGACAGATTCCTGGTATAGATGTTGGTGAGGTTTTTGCACCTACCAGCAGCTATGGTGCTAGGAGAGCTGTGCTGGCAGTGGCTGCCACACAAAATCTTGAGATCCACCAAGTGGATATCAAGACAGCTTTTCTCAATGGGGAGTTGGAGGAAGAGGTCTATGTGACCCAACCACCAGGATTTGAGAATGGCAACACGAGAGTTGTGTGCAAGCTCAGGAAGGCACTCTACGGTCTTAAGCAAGCCCCACGGGCTTGGCACAAGACCTTGAGCGACAAGTTGAGCGTGATGGGGTATAGTGTGTGCAAGAGCGACGCTGGGGTATACATCAGGAGGGCCCCTGATGGTAATCTGTCGTTTATTCTTGTTTATGTCGATGATCTTCTCATAGTTGCCAGAGTGGTTGCAGAGATTGAGTGGGGGAAAGAGTTATTGAAGAAGGACTTCACCATCCATGATTTGGGAGAGGTGAATGATTTCCTGGGGTGTCAGGTCCTACGCAATAGAGTTCAGGGCACTATTTCCATGAGTTGCACTCCCAAGATTGATGCTCTTGTGGAGAAGTTTGGCGTTGCTGATGATGGACGTGGGGTTGATACCCCCATGTCCAAGGACTTCGTGGCTAGCAGCAGACCCGAGTCCTCAGATGGTATGTCACATGGGGCTGGTACCCCTCTGCCACCTGGTCATCGATACTGCGAGTTAATTGGATCGTTACTGTACATAGCCAATACGACCCGGCCTGACATTTCTCAGGCTGTTGGAGTGTTGTCAAGGTATAGAATGACACCCACTACCTCACACTGGAATGAGGCCATTCGAGTGCTGAAGTACTTGAGAGATACCAGAGAGTTAGCTCTTACTCTGGGTGGAAAGGGCCCTGAGCTAGAAGGCTATGTTGATGCCGACTATGCTTGGGACCTGGACCACAGGTATTCCACCACTGGCTATGTTCTATCAGTCTATGGTAGTGCCGTGGTTTGGGGAAGCAAGAAGCAGAGCTCAGTTGCTACCTCAACTGTGCAAGCTGAGTTTATGGCAGCTGGCCATATTGTGAAGGAAGCCAACTGGCTAAGGGGCTTCTTGGAAGAGATAGGGGCTGCACCTTGGAGGGTCAAAATTTTCTGTGACAACCAAGGATGCATTTCTAATTTACGGAACCCCCTGTATTCCAAATTCACAAAGCACGTTGCAGTAAGCTTCCACTACGCTAGGGAAGCTATGGCACTTGGGCAGGTAGATATCCTCTATGTGGAATCTGCACGCAATGTGGCTGACATTATGACCAAGCCACTTGCCAAGCCCGTGTTTGTTGGTCATCGTGATTCACTAGGTTTGAGAAGATACACTTAAAGCATGCAGGCAAGGGGAAGTGTTGAGTTCTGAACATTATTATTGAATGCCTTGTGCTTTAAGTGATCTTCATGTGTGCACTATTAGGATATGGGTCCATTGAGAACATAAGGTACCTTGAGACACGGCAGATTCTGGACGTTTTCGAACATAAGGTACAATCCTATCTAGATCACACGTTTGTCGGATGAACTCTTAAGGCTGCCCTACCGGAGTGAATACCAACTGGTTGTGAAAGATGCTGGGCATCACCAGATGCTAGTCTTGTCCGACAGTTGTGTGTGGCACTCAGCAGACAGTCGTACGGACTGTAGCTGGAGTAACTTCGTCTATTGACGACCTGTCTGCTTTGTACAGGGAAAGCCGATTGCCCATAACCTTTCACAGTTCTCTTTGTAGATGACATGCTGATTATGTCAAAGGCTCTCCCACGTGTATTGGCCTTTAAGGAGACCATAGGGAAAGAGTTCTCTATTCATGATCTTGGGGAAGTCAAGGATTTCCTTGGATGTCAGATTGTTCGAGATCGAGAGCGGAAGCTGATGTGGATGAGTAGTGGGCTGAAGATAGATGCATTGGTGGACAGTTTTGGACTTAGTGTTGACACACGGGCCTATGACACACCCATGAGTAAATCATTTGTGCACACCAGTCACTCCACTCAGTCCAACCCCATTGATGGGGCTGGAGTTGCGTTGGAACCCAGGGATCGATACTGTAAGCTGATTGGCACACCCTTTGACGCGACACACCCTTTGGCGCGACTGATACAGGTTCGACAGGAGCGCCTTCCCTTGCGGCAACCAAAACGCAAGTGCGACTGTCTCAAAGACAAATCAAGTATGCAATAGCAAGCTTCAACTTGTAGCAAACAGACAGGACTTCCATTCCGTGGCACAGGATTCGGCCAACCAACGAATCGATTACATGGGACAATATTACTGCTTGCCCTACTGGCACAATCTCATATACGCATAAATTACTTCTCACATCAGCTGGTTTCATAGGAAAGGAAAGGAAAGGAAGACTACATCCAAAGACCAGCCACTAGGGCTGAAGAGGACGGCAGTACAATGAATGACCCATATCTAGCCAACTAAGGTCGCACAGCACCTGGGAGAGTGAGGTAGCTCTCCAGTGCTCTAGTCACGAATTTGGCAACCCCTTCAAGGTCTTCTTGCCACATAAACGTCTGTACAGATCGACTCCTTTGTTGAAAGAGATGCATAAATTGTTGCCGTACATGTTGTACAGCCGGACAAGTGAACAACAGATGATGTTCATCACCAACGAGCTCTAAGGAGCACCTCGTGCAAATCCTCTGGTCTCGAGGGATGCCTTGTTGTCTACCTTTATCAATAGGAAGGTCATGACACCCTAATCTAAATCGCATAAAGGTCCGCAATGTAGCATTAGGAAGGTGGAGTTTGAGCGCACTCTTACTCCGTGGTACATGAGGCGGACGTGCGAACCACCTTTGGTATCTGCAGAATAAGGCTCTTGGGGATGCACAAGAGCGAGGGGAGATGTCTAGGTCATCCCATATCATGTCACTTTTACGGTCTAACAGATCCTTTACCTGTGAAATGTCAATCTGCAAGGCTCTGTCAAACCGCACATGGTCAGCTATATAGTATCCTAGTTTCTTAAGTTGTTGCATAAGGGTACCCGAAAACGTTTCTCGGCCTTCTACTATTGCCAACCTAATGTCATGCATGAGGACCTTGTAGTGTAATGAATCAGGTCTCATGGCCGCTATATTGTTCCAAAACCTAGCCATACGTAAGATCCAAGTTGACCACAAAGAGAATATGTTTAATTCACAATTGATTATTTCCTCAGGGATTGTCCGACGTACCCCCAAAATCTGAGCTAGGACCCGCTTGTGCGCATCCAATAGGGGTATACTACTAGGTTTTCCCGAAGACAATTGTCTGCCTTGAAAGCATCTGAATGCCCAGACTTCACATCCATAGGAGATGAGGGGTGGTAGGCAAGCTAAGTACAATTCTGTCATGAGCGTCATTGACATGTTGCAACCGAGATTGCTATAAGCTCTAGTAAGGTCTTCCCATGCTATCCAGAACCTCTGCTCGAGGTTCTTAATGCCGGCTTGAAGGCCATTCTTGGCATGAATCTGTAATCCAAGGTATTTAACCTCCTGTACCGGACTAATTCTAACCCCTGCAACCTCCAGAGAGGTAGAGAGTGTCAGAGGGTCTGGATTTACTGAAAGGTATTGCGTCTTGGCCCCATTTAGGCGCATGTCCATACTCTTACACCATTCTTGAGTAGCATTCACCAACACCTGTAGGTCCTCAACTGTAGGCGCGACGAGAACAAAATCGTCAGCAAAGCCTAGCACTTGGATACGTATTACATTTAAACGCGTGCCATCAGGTAACTGAAGGCCAGCCGTGGGGCAATGGTGTGCAAGATATCGGGGGAGTCCATCCGACATAATTCCAAATAGTGTAGGGCTAATGGGGCACCCTTGAGGAACACCCGCACTTGATTCAAACAACCCCCCATGTTTGCCCTCAACTTTGACCGCCAATACTGTACTGTCTATTACGGCTTGGGTAGCATATAGAAAATCCCCTTGGATTCCCAACTGCTCCAAAATATGCACTAATTTAAGACGCGATACCCTGTCATAAGCTTTAAGGAGGTCCAGGAATGCAAAATGGAGTGGAGTGATGCCCATTGCCCAATCTATGAGATGTTGTATAACAAACAGCTGATGGGTGGTGGACATTTCAGGACGGAAGCCTGTTTGGCAATCAACACGCAAACGGTACTTCTCCAAGTAAGATACTAAGCGCGAGTTCAACACGTTGGCATACAACCTCATAAGAGATTCGCCCACGGCAATGGGACGATAATTTCCTGTGTTATACGCGTCCCCTTTCTTATATACCGGTGTCACCAAACATACATTTGACTCCGCCGGTATGGTACGTTGTCTAAGCGCCATAGTAAAAATGTCCGCAATGACATGACTTAACATGTTTCGTGAGTAAGGATCCCCCGGGTGTGTAAGTGGCTGAGCATACCTAAACAACTCTGTAGGGTAACCATCTTTCCCCGGGGATTTCCCATTGGCAAGTGCTCGGAGACCCAATTCAATTTCCTCGACTGTGAAGGGAGCATTCAGTTCGTCGCACTGGTCGTGACCATGATCTTCGGGGACTTGATGGGGAGGGTATGCCCCAATAGGCAGACCATGCGCGGGCTCTTCATTTCCAAGACCACTTGCAAGGGAATTCATATAAGAATCCCAAGCTGACACATCTCTAAGGGGTTCAGGCAGTCTATCTCTTTCGCGCCGAAGGGTTTTCCAAAACCTATGGGGGTTGAAATGCTTTTGGTGTACCAATGTTTTCAGCTTTTGGGCCTGGTATGCCCTTTTCTTTTTCCTCACAATAGCATGGTACTTTCGCTCTAACCTCCGGAACTCATCACCCCGCCATTTGGTTAACATTCCATACCTCCAGACTTCTCGTTTAAGGGCCCGGCATTCCTGATCAAAAAAGGGTTGATGTTGACGCCGGTGTCCATTGTGGGGATATCTTTTGTATTGGTCATGCATTCCTGCTTTCTTTGCAGCATCTTTTATGAGTGCATCGAGGCAATGAATGCTAGACTTAATGTCCCCATCATCAGCCGCTTTTTCACATTGGCTCATGAGGTTTAACTCATCACTCTGTAATGCTTGGACATATTGATCCCTTGCAAATTGGCACCAGCTAATTTGTGACAATGGGTGTCCCCGTTGAGCAGAAGAGCGACACGGTCCAGGATGAATAGGAATAGACAAGGATGCACATAGTGGGAAATGGTCAGACTCTGACCTCTCACAATCAATGCCACTGGCTTCTAGGTGTGGGATAAGATTTGGGGATACAATGATATGGTCAAGTCGTGTTGCAGCTGATCTACGCGTACCGTGGTACGACACACCGGCTGGGATATCTCCCCTGACACGGCCAGTGCAAATGTAAACGCCTAGTTTGTGGACAGCACGAAGAAGTTGCCGCCCATGGGGATTGACAGTTGGGTCCCCTCCAGGGGCCATGGGGGGAAGGGGACCAACTCTAGAATTAAGATCACCCCCTAGGAAAGCGTACCCTTCTACCTTTGCCTTACCGAGTGTTTTCTGAATTTCTTTCATTCTATTAGCCAAACTCAAAGATGATAGAAGGGGTGATCCAGAAGGGGGAATGTAAGTTGTTCCTATGATTAGAGGTAGTCCACCACCCTTGAACTGAATCTTAGCCCACAACGATCCTTGTTTGGTGCAATAGGGGAGAATATGGTATTCATTGCTATATCGGATACCAAGCAATAAGCCTTCCCCTGCCCTCCCTGAGTGTGATGCAGGGTGAAAGAATAGCTTGAAGGGGGCCCAGAGGTCTCTTTCGATAATTTGTCTTCTAGTCTCACTGAGCATGATAATGTCAAAGGTGTGAAGGTACTCTAAGAGGCCTCGAGATAACAGTTTTTCAGTGCTAAGGCCATTTATGTTCCAAACTATACATCTCAACCTCAGGTGGCTAGATATTTCCTATTGAGGGGTTGAGGGGTTGGGACCCAGGTCACCTCCCTCTAGGGTGGAAGGAGTCATAAGCTCTTCAGGCTCTGGCTCGCGTTGAATCGCAATACGCTTGCCATCGGTGGCCCCCGGGACATGGCGGGGAGTCGTCCTCTGCTGGGGTGGCATCCAATCCATGCCTTCAGCTGTAGCTGCATCCTCTCGTTGTATTTCGCTTGCGGTGTAGGGCATTAAGGCTTGGACACCAGGGGCTCGGTCAGCGTGGGCGGCAGCCGGCCTGCCCCCAGGCACTTGTCGGGGACGTGCGCCCAGGGTCCCCCCTGCTGGGGCAGCTGCCGTACGAGCCCCGGGCGCGTTTTGGCCGGTGCTATGTGTCGCCATAGGTGTGGCGTTCCCTCTGCTCATTGCAGAGGCCCTCCGAGACTCAAGCGCTGTGCGCGGTCTGCCGTTGACAATTGTCTTCCATGCGTTGGGCTTGGGATCCAGGTGTGCTGGCTGGATTTCGTTGGAATAGTCCCTCATGGGTGGGGCCGGCCCATGAGGTTGGCTGCTGGTCGGAGGAGTTGGTGCTACCCGGGGCTCTTGGGAAGCCCGGGCAGGAGGTGGGCCAGGAGGAGCTCCTCCTGGGACCCACTGATTGACTCTCCCATCTGCTCCGCGGAAGCAGAGGGTTCCTCCACGCCACAGGACTGGATAGCCTTGGGCTTTAAAGGCTTGGAAGTTGGGTAGGAGGCGCCGGCGCGCTTCTTGTTGGCTCGGGGTGAGGTCCTCTGCAAGTGAGAGGGAACGCCTTCTAAGGCGCTTGCTATGCTTAAAAGCGGCATTTCGTGCCCTTGCCGAGTTGAACTTCACCAAGACTGGCCGCGGCCTTGCAGCATTGGCCTTGAGTTGGCCGAGGCGGTAGGTGTCCACAATGTTGGGGATCAGCGATGGGAGATCCCTGTCCCCCCCAAATAACTGCCGGACATCCCCATCCCCCAAGTGCTCCTCGATCCCATAGACAATAATATTTGTCGCCTTTGAGATGATTTTTTGATGTTCCACAGTTTGTTCCAGTTGGAAAATACGGTCTTGTTGGTGTTCAACTCTATCAGAGAGCGAAGAGACTCGGCCCTCTAAAGACGCGACTTTCTCAGCAAGTTTATTTTCATTTACTTCAATATCAATCGTACCATCCGAGCCAGCAGGGGAGGTCGGGGCATTGCGCTTCCCTCCCCTTGTTGCATTGGCATCTGATGGCTGCGGCAAAGCCTTTTGTGGAGTACGGAACAGAGACGATATCATTTGTAGATAAGTGAATCATATCATGACAAGGAGATCGATTGAACCTGGGTCATCATCAAGGAAGTTTGCATCGTCTCAAGTTTGCATCGTCTCATCAAGTTTGCATCGTCTCAAGTTTGCATCGTCTCAAGTTTGCATCGTCTCATCATCAAGGAAGTTTGCATCGTCATCGTCGTAGCATCGTCTCAGACATGTTCTGTGCCGGACCTGAGTCCGGTACACTCGTTCCCTTGACGACCTAACAGCACAGCTTAGCGACAGTCAACAAAATATCTAACCAAATAGGAATTATCTTATTAAATCACAACTACATCAATACCTGTAAGTCCGCAAAAGGATTTGTCAATGCACTGTAGAGGTTTCGTCAGTCAGACCTCGACACACCTATTGCCCCAAGCATTACGATTTAGCCAGAGCAATGAGCAACATTGCAAATGCAGTGGTTATCAAATACATCATGCTATTCTATCCTCTGTCAAAAGTGACAACGTACCCTTTGGCGCGACTGATACAGGTTCGACAGGAGCGCCTTCCCTTGCGGCAACCAAAACGCAAGTGCGACTGTCTCAAAGACAAATCAAATATGCAATAGCAAGCTTCAACTTGTAGCAAACAGACAGGACTTCCATTCCGTGGCACAGGATTCGGCCAACCAACGAATGACGAGTCTGTCGCCTCCAGCAGTTAAATACCTGACCGTGTTTGGCGCCCAAGGGACTCGTTAAAAGTCGAGTCCCTGAAAGCTTCTCACTCCAAAAGGTCCCTAATTGGTAATCCAATACGGATGATGTGTCCTAGACAAAATACCTAAAGGTCCCATTTTCTGTACCTAATTAAACACACTGATGTGGCCGCCTAAGAATTAGTTTGACTGACCTCGAATACGTATTCGAGGTCCCAAAAAACAAGTTCCACTGAGTGCCACGATGCTGTGTGAGTCAATGCAAAGTTGTCCAAACCTCTATGTGAAGTTACGTGAGGAAGACTGAGGTCTGTCAAGGAATTATGTCGCTTCACAGCCAAGTTCCTAGGACTAGCTGGAAGAAATATGCAGTAGTTTGCACCTAAGGCCCAACAGTGTTGTGCCGTCCAGGGCAGCCTGGCATGCACGACTGTTTTGCCTAGGATGAGTCAGAAGAATACCTCTGAATAAGTCAACAGTATTGCTCCCTAAGTAATTACCTGATCTAGGTCATTACCTACAACACTTCCCCTTGGACGTTTCAGAGGTCCAGCTATTGTACTACTTCTCAGGCAACGCCCACTGTAGTACATGCTTCTGGGTCAGGCGTGCTTCGGGGGAGTTACTAGTGAAGGAGGTAGCTAATCTCCTCACCCTCCGCCTTTGCCCGTGGTCACTCGGTCGTGGTGAACACCAGCCGGAAAATAAGACGTCACTCGCGTGAAACGACACCAAGTGTATTGCGGTGAATCTTACACAACACAGGGACGAGTGGTTTCGTAAAGATGTCCGCCACATTCTTCTGGGTGGGTACATACTTCACGTCCACGTCACCCTGAATGACAGCAGCACGTGCATGGTGAAATGCCACAGCAACATGCTTGGTGTACTTGGAATTTACAAGATTCCGTAAATTCCGAACACACCCAGAGTTATCAATGAACAGAGGAGGTTTCCACACATCAACATGAATCTCCTCCAAGAAACCGCGAAGCCAGATGGCTTCTTTGACAGCATGACTAGCAGCTCGAAACTCTGATTCCACTGTTGATGTAGCAGTGGCACTTTGTTTCTTGCTGCCCCAAACAACTGACCCACCATAAACTTGGAACACGAAACCTGTAGTGGATGCTCGCATATCTAGTCACCCGCATAGTCGGCATCGACATAACCCTCAAGAGGAGATGTGCCCCCACCAAGCTGGAGTGCAAGATCCCGAGTGTCCTTCAAATACCGGACCACTCGAAGACCTTCTTGCATATGTGCAGTGGTAGGTGTGCCTCTATACCGTGAAAGAACCCCTACCGCATGAGCAATATCAGGACGTGTGGTATTAGCTAAATACAGAAGAGAGCCAATCAGCTCACAGTAACGATGCCCGGGTTCCAAAGCAACCCCAGCCCCATCAATGGGATTGGACTGAGTGGAGTGACTGGTGTGCACAAATCATTTACTCATAGGTGTGTCATAGGCCCGTGTGTCACCACTAAGTCCAAAACTGTCCACCAATGCATCTATCTTCAGCCCACTACTCATCCACATCAGCTTCCGCTCTCGATCTCGAACAATCTGACATCCCAGGAAATCCTTGACTTCCCCAAGATCATGAATAGAGAACTCTTTCCCTATAGTCTCCTTAAAGGCCAATACACGTGGGAGAGCCTTTGACATGATCAGCATGTCGTCTACAAAGAGAACCAAATACACAGGATCTTCCCCTGGAACATTTGACACATAGATTCCTGCATCTGACATGCATGCAGTAAATCCATGTTTAGCCAGTGTGGCATCAAGCGTATGATACCAGGCACGTGGAGCTTGTTTGAGGCCGTACAGAGCCTTACGCAAGCGACACACTTGGGGACCACCATTGTGAAATCCTGGAGGTTGGGTAACGTAAACCTCTTCCTTTAGATCCCCATACAAAAAGGCCGTTTTTATATCGAGCTGATGAATTTCCATATCCTCAGCAGCTGCCTTACACAGAAGAACACGTCGAGCCCCAAAGCTACTGGTGGGTGCGAAGACCTCGTCCACATCAATACCCTGAATTTGACGACATCCTTGTGCAACAAGACGAGCTTTGTACCTTATAACATTACCATGGGCATCGACTTTAACAGAATAGATCCAGTGAACTGGGATGACTTTCATTCCTCTTGGTCTTTCAGTGTACTCAAAGCACTCATGAGCATCGAGAGAGTTCTTCTCCTCGATCATGGCTTGTTCCCAAAACACCCACTGATCAGACATTCGTGCCTCACGATAGTTACTTGGTACAGGAATCTTGCTAAATCTCACTCCTGCAGGACTAGCAAGGCAAGCACGTAGAAAAGCAATACTGGCAGGTTCACTGGCATCCCCTCCTGAATCCGCCGTACGGAACACACATGAAGGCATCTCCCCACTGGGTTCTGCCCCATCTTGCTCATGCAAAATGTCTCTAACAATCCTGGCAGATCCTGCCCATGGATTATCTGAGCTCTGCCTTGTGGCAGATGGCAGATTATCAAAGAATGCAACCTTGCCTCTGGATCTCATCTGACCCACTACTCTCCGTGCTTCCTGACTCCCGCTCTCATCTTCTCTCACAGCAGCAGCAGTTATCATCTCTTCATGTTCACATACCATCTCAGAATGGTCCACTGCGTCATGCACATTGCTAACTCGAAGTCGAGTTTCACGATCAGATTCACATTTTGCATTAACAAGCCTCCCTACAGCCTCATCACGTACATGCATAGCAACAGCATTGTCATCGCTACACTGATCAACAGCACTTGAATCACCCTCCACTGCAGAGTCAGTGTCAACTCCAGTACCCCTCCCAGTACATTCTGCTTCTCCTGCTTCCCCTACGTCTCCTGCTTCCCCTGGTTCCCTGGACGTTGTAATCCCCCCTTCTTCTGTACTGATGTCATCATGTACAGTGACGGTGGTAGGAGCTTCATCAGCAGCTTCGATCCCAGCCTGCTCTGTGATGTCACCAGACTTGGGTTGCTGTTTACGAGCATTTCGTTGCTGCAGACGCTCTGCACGTGTCAAAGCTCCAGGCTGCAGCTGGAAACGTGCCGTACCACCAGGCCAGGGGAATGCGCCCGGGGTGCGTGAAGTTGGAGACTTGGCCAGTGGTACTGCCATGAGTCTCAGTCGGGCTATGGTGCGAATCCCTCCACTGGTGGTTGGTGCAGAGGTCCCATGCCTGGTAGCAGCATGCATGCGCCTGGGCACCTCACTGACTCCAGGTGATTGGCTTGAGGATGCTGGACGAGGCGCTGTAGAGGCAGGAGACGCCACTGGGGATGACGCGGCGGGGGCGCAGGGTGCAGTGAGGTTGGAGTGCCTAGTGCGCGCAGGGGGTGCACAAGGTGCGCGGGGTGCAGTGGGGTCTGGATGCAGTCGGGCAGTTTGAGGGCGAGCTGGGGAGGGTTCATCGTCCTCGCTACTGTTGTCCTCCATGGGAATTGTTGCCTCAGTGGATGCAGGGGTCTCCAATTCCACAGGATTCAGGTCCTGGTCCAGGCTGGGTCCCGGTTGAGGTGAGGCTGGGTCCGGATCCAGGCTAGATCCAGGCTGGGTTGCAGATACAGGACCGGGCCCAGCAGCTTGCAGCCCAATGGCAGACGCACCACTCTGGCTCTCCACAAAATGTACACTCGGAGACACCACTGTCCTACCAGGCAGTCGGACCTTGTACCCCTTGGTGTGTGGACAGTATCCCACAAACATACCTGCCTCAGACTGTGCACCCAAAGATGACACCTGGTGTTTGGCATGTTTCACGTATGCCAAACAGCCCCACTTGCGCAAATGGGACAGATCAGGGACAGAGCCAGTGAACATTTCAAATGGGGTTTTCTCCTGACCAGAGACTGGCATCACATTATGTAAATATGCAGCAGTAAGCATTGCATCCACCCAAAGACTCTCATCTGCCTGAACACCCAACAGCAATGTTCTGGCCTTCTCTTTCAATGTTCGATTCATTCTCTCAGCAACTCCATTCTGCTGTGGAGTATACGCGGCAGAGGTCTCAGTGTGAATGCCATTCTCTGTACAGAACCCATGAAACGTTTTATTCAAGAACTCTGTGCCCCTGTCAGTCCTAACCGCCTTAACCTTGGATTCTGTCTGTCTCTCCCAGTATGTAATAGTGTCTGTCAAATGAGATGCAATGGTAGCCTTGCTAGTGACTGGTAACACTGAAACGAAATTAGACAACTCATCCACTACTGTGACAGAAAACTTTTCCCCTTCAACGCCAGGAGTTGACATGGCACCAACCGTATCCGCATGTATTCGATGCAGTACTCGAGGCGGCTCATGTGAACTTGGCTTGAAAGATGGTTTACACTGCTTTCCCCGAACACAAGGGTCACACTGAGTATCGCACTTTGAACAAGGAAGAAGGGACACAGGTATCCCAGTACACAACTCCTCCCTGCTCAAACGCTCTGTGGCTGTCTTCCCAGGATGCCCTAACCTCTCATGCCAAAGTTTTCGCAACTTGCAGTTATGTGCAGGTTTGTGCGCAGCATGATGTGCAGACATAGGGTTCACACACACTTGACAAGCCACCTGATATTTGGTGGGATAAATTCCCCTCAGAACATACAACCCATATCTTTCTACAATGCTGCACTCTTAACCCATGGGTCCCACCAGACTGCTGTAGGTCCCATTCTCACGTGGAACAAATTGAATACCATCCCTTACCCCAGCTGATACAGACAAGAGATTTGTGCTGGCCTGTGGAACACATTGTACATTATGGAGCCACAGTAACTGCCCTTCTGCATTCACCAGACACACACTCCCACTAGCAATGATGGAACCATGAGACTCTGATGTAGCCAACTGCAGTTGACGTGGTTCTGTGTACACTGTGGGGTTCTGCGATACACCAAAGTCATTAACCAGGTGGACAGTAGCCCCAGAGTCCACAAGCCATTCCTCGCACGAGTGCCCTATCCCACCACTTTGTAATACATTAAACGTCACACTGGGCAGTGAGATAGGAACGGCTTCTGCGTTTTTAGGACATGGAACATGGGTACTGTTGGATGCAGAGGGAACACTTGGCAGTGAATGCTTACTTCTGTCGCAGCTTGCTCCTCTCCAGTACCCTTTTTCCATTTTGTGCACTCCTTGCTGATGTGTCCACGGCTCCCACACTCCCAGCACCTGACTTTTCGTGACCTCTTTCTGTCTTGCTCTGACTGGTCTGCCTCAGGGTCCTGGGACTTGGGAGGACTGCCGCTGCCTTGGGAAGAGGTCGAGGGAGCTGGTCATTGAAGCCAGCACCATAGGCATGGCTCTGCAGGATTTTTACCACATCTTCTGAGGAGCGCCCGCAACAATGCCCATAGAGTGCTCCTTTGAACTGTGCTAGCTCAGTGGGGAGACAATCCACAATAGCATTAGTGACATCTTCGGGGTCAATGGAGTGGGAGTTGTCCAGGAGGTTCTGGAAAAGTATGAATTTTTCATGACAAATGTCTCGAACGTCTCCTCCTGGTCAT
The DNA here is from genome assembly GCA_002005505.1 of Botryococcus braunii. Lineage (NCBI taxonomy): Eukaryota > Viridiplantae > Chlorophyta > Trebouxiophyceae > Botryococcus > Botryococcus braunii. Next base: position 170,047 of record KV908638.1, read on the forward strand.
GTGCTCTGTTTTGAGTGTGTGTAGCCACTGGCGGTTAACAGACTTGTTGTGTCCTCCAGTGAACTTATTGGCTATGTATAACAGGCATCAAAGGCAGAGGGCTTCATTGTCAAATAGGACTCCACTCCACTGGGACACTGCCAGTGATCAGCATCATGGCAGCAGCATTTGCTCTCGTGAAAGGAAGGGGTTTCTGAAAGGCTCCGTGCACTCCTTGTGGATAGCTGCAGTGGTCAGATCATAAAGCCAGGACTTGAAATTCCACCCATCCTTTAATAAGGGATGGGCTACCTTAACATTTGTTGTTGATGGCTTTGTTGTGTCCTCGTGCAGTAAGGCGTCAGTATCGAAACCACTGGGAGTGCTGTCTTCTCCTGTTCTGTGGATTGACCACCCAGACTTACAGGAGGCTGTTGGTTCAGCTGGTCCATTGGAGATGATTCCGCAGACTGGGTCATTGTGTGAAAGGTTATGGGTTTCTGCAAGTCTGGGTCACTTTGCAGATATGAATCGTTCTGGATATGACGTGCAGCAGGTATTCAAGGCGGACTCCTCGTACTCTGCAACCTTGGCTTCGGCGTAGCTCGATGGGCAGGTGGGCCCATAACCTGTGAAAGGTTATGGGCAGAGAGAACACCTGTAAGTCCGCAAAAGGATTTGTCAATGCACTGTAGAGGTTTCGTCAGTCAGACCTCGACACACCCTTTGCGCGCGACTGATACAGGTTCGACAGGAGCGCCTTCCCTTAAGGCAACCAAAAAGCAAGTGCGACTGTCTCAAACACAAATCAAATATGAAATAGCAAGCTTCAACTTGTAGCAAACAGACAGGACTTCCATTCCGTGGCACAGGATTCGGCCAACCAACGAATCGATTACATGGGACAATATTACTGCTTGCCCTACTGGCCAATCCAATAGCATAAATTA